>JAUELF010009756.1:0-18080 GCA_031471495.1 Clinocardium nuttallii
TTCTTTTGTCACTATGTTTTCAAAAAGCTGTCTGCTGCAGAGGCATCAGAAAGCGTCTATATGAGGGAAAGGGATAAGTCATATGAATAGTCTTTTGCAACATGTATATAGACACTTTCTGATGCCTAATGCAACAGCCATCTTTTGAAAACATTGTGACAAAAGTAGAAATCGCTCAAAACAAGCAATTTCTCTATTTGACGTTTTCATTTTTTTCCAGTAATTATGTAACCTTCATTTATAGAGATTAGAGTGTTTTGTCTAGGTGATTTCAAAGTCATCTAGCTCCTTCAGATTTGCTGTATTTGGTATAAGGATATAGTTCATAATAAACTGTCATGTATTACCGATTTAATAACTATCACAGTTTTGATGATAAAACAAGTTTTCACAATGGCAAGAATGGGAGTACTTTGAGGTGATTAGACACCTTAAGTTAGAATTATATAATAATCTTTGTTTTCATCAAACTATGCCGATTAAATTTCAAAAGAAAAGTCTAAAAGTTTGCAATTATTGCCTTTTGTAAGTTTTCAAAGATTATCTTCTTTGAAATCCCATTTAATTACTCTGCTATAGTAATTTTCATGATGTTATTGACTTTAAACACTTTTCAACATGCAGACGCATTTTGAAATGTCAGCAGATGACAACTTTGCTCAAATAGGGCAATTCCTCCTTGGAGCCACAATATGTTTGCAACTCAGAATTCAATCATTCTTAAATCTCATCAATATACATTTTCCATTACATTGCCTAGATGTTTTCAAAGGCGTCTGCTACATTATTTTTGTATATGGGAAAGAGTTAATGTGCTTTTAATAGTGCATTTTCACATTGAAAACCCCCATAAGATTATACTAATAAACCCATTAACACCAAGTCATGTCCTAGCACATTTCCATAAAATCACACATATTTATTATTTTTAGCATAGTATACAATTTCAAGTTTAAAAATGGTTTTTTTTTTATGGTTATGGAGCATACATCATAACATTTGAGCAATCTCTCTTTTTTTAAACAATGTTTTCAAAAGTGATCTATTTCAGAAGCATTCAAAATATGTCTGTATGTCAGGTCAATAGGAACAAAGCCTACTTCATTTTACCTTCAGATCCATTTCACCTAGATCTTTGACCTGGTTAAAATATCCAATAAAATATATAAATATATAACAACCACTTTCAAATTGAATGAAAACATCCAATGTTTGTTTAATATTACTGAAATCAAAATTGTGTGACAAAAACCTCCCACCCTCAATGTCATGTTCATATATTTCAGAACTAGAAAAATTGGTGAGTGAACTAACTGTCTCTTGTTTGACCTAACTATATATATATCTTGCTTTAAACCCCCCTTTCCAACAGGCAGAAGCATTTGGAAACTTTTGCAGAAGACTTTAAAAATAAGAGTTTTTGATTACCTTAAAACTTGTCATAACAGAAAGTGGGGTAATAAACAAGCAAATGGCTTGACAATGGAAAAAAGAAAAAGGGAAACAACTCTAAAGATAGGCATGGTAAAGTTATGTTCCTTTATTTATCACTTTTCCTGATCACTTGGTATCAATAAATCCACCAATCTAATTAGAGTCAGACCAAAAAACTTTTATGTACGATGTATATTGGAGCATGGGAGTTTAGATCTCATTTTAATGAGATTGTAAATCCATCAAACAGAATTAAAGTTTAATTGGTTAACACAAAGCATGACAGAGAAGGGATCTAACTCATGAGTGTCTCCTTGCCTTAAATGCATGCAACTTTTTTATAACTAAAGTATGGCAAAAGGAAAATTGGCACATCCAGCTAAAAGAAATGCAGCATAGCCATGACATTAGCAATTTAATGTTGACCATAAGATAGGTGATGCTTTTGATAACAGTAACCTTGAATGATGCAAATGAAATCCAAAATCCATCCCAGACTTACTATAGAAGCTTAGTTATGTACATTTTTATGACATTTAGTTAGAATAAGTCCAGTATATTTTATAAAGTTAATAAGCGGAAAGTAGTCATTCTGCTACCATGCAGCCCACACAAAATCATCAACTGAAACAACAGTATCACCATTCATAAATTACCATAAGGGTTTTACCTTGTTAACCGTTTCCCCGACACGCAGATGCATTTCCTTAAATGCACCTGCATCAGACAACTGTGGAAAAGAATGTTGCAAAATGGTGTCTGCATGCTGTAAACATGTTGTATGTGAAAGAGAGTTTTACATTATGTCTTGGTGGAAGAGAAGGGATAGAACTAATTGTGTAATGAGGCAGAGTCACCATAAATAACATCTTATCATGGCCTATCAGCAATTTAAGAACTCGCACACAAGATTTCACTTTTCTCAGTTTGATAACCGTAATCAGCAGGTTGTAATCTAACCAACTGTATTCTGATATAGAGTACAAATCAACACTAACTGCTGGGGAAAATTCCACTGTGATCTCTTGGTTAAATCTTATCTATAAGTTACTTTGATGCAGAGACTGCTCATATCACAGGATTCGAACCCAGGACCTTTGGCACGAGACATCAACGCTCTACCACTGAACCACTAAGAGATCTCTTAACCTGAGTTTTTTTGTATCTAGCACATTGAAAACTTTTTTCATAATATATGACAAGATTGGTTAATTGAGCACACCTTATTAAATGATATTCTGTTTGAACCCTTTTCCACATGCAGCCAGATCTGCAGAAGACAACTTTTGAAAATGTTGTGGCACTTTCAACAATATCTCAGATTCTCAGTCATTATGTCACAGTGTTTCCTGGACATATAATCAGTACTGCTGGTAAGCTAAAATATTCTAACATCGGTGCATTATAGTTGTGCAATATCACTGCAACACTGAGCACCAATAAGAGAAGCTAATTCTTCCTTCTTTAAAGTATATCAAAGCATATTAAATTTAGCAGCAATAACTTTTAAAAACAGTATTGCAAAAATACTTTTCTATCCTATAATTTACTTACTTAGGAGAAAGTTTTAAGTAATAAGCCAGATTATGGCCAACCCAAACCTTAATAATTGAATGCACACATGTTACCAAATATGTCAAGAGATGTTTAAACACAAATTATCTAATATACCAGAGTATTGAAATAATGCTATATCAACTCAGAGAAAAAAACCTTCCCAAAGATTACAAATTCAAAACAATGATGCTTCAACCCTTCTCAATTTTGGACAAAAGCAACAACATTCTAACAAATTTGTATTGCCTTCACAAATCTTTCATCCTAATTGTATCTGCATATGAAAGGACTTAAAATTAGTTAACTGCAATTGATCATAAATATCTATTTGTTTATTACATTTACAAAATCTCAGTTTATTACATTTACAAAATCTCAGCACAGGTTATAATTTTTACTAAATACCAAGTTATTAACCTTTCACTTGATGAGATATTAACAAAGCCATCTGCTTTGACAGTATTTGCAGAAAATCTTCTTAAAATTGGGACAAAAAGTGTGGTTATTGAGTTGAAGATATTGTGACAATAGGAGAAAATGCTCTTGTTTTTTCAAATCAAGTTGTCCCTTTTCCACAATGTTTTCAAACATCAGCTACAAAGAGTACGTAAAAAGAAAGAATTGACAAACAAAAATTTATGGCCGCATCGAAATTTGACACAGGTGCAGTGATGTCTCATTCAACGTCTATTTCATTTTATTTCTCGATGACAATAGTCCATAAAACAACGTTTTATTTACCACGATTAAAAGTCCACATTATTTGGACTTGGGTTACCTAAGTTCTCGTCACGGACCATGCCATTTTATTCATATGATATTTCTCTTCATTTACATCCTATGGTATTCAGCAGTTCAAAAGCCTCTGATCATATTTCCCATTTATGACGAATTCTTTGAGTTTGAATTTTATAAGGGCCATAAAAATGGTGGCTTTTGAATGAGTGGAGAATCAAGTTCCTTTATATACACCAAACCTAATAAACATAAAGCTGGGAAAATTAAACCTTGTCACACACAGTTTAACTGATCACATCATGTGATAGTTCAACCCTTTCCCACATACAAAAAAAATGCAGCAGACAAAATTGAAATTCTCAAGTCCAAACTAAAGAAACTCTCAATAAACGAAATTTATATTATAATTGAATAGAGTTTCAAAAGTTGTCGGCTGCAAAGGCATCAGATAGCGTCTATATGAGGGTAAGGGTTAAAAAGTTGTCCACCTTGAAAACTTTGTGGAAAAACAAAATCTAGAAAACTTGAAATATAGTTCTGATGAAGATTGATCAGTTAGTTGTAAACTTGTTTTGAACAGTTTATATATTATTACAATCACAACATAATAAACTTCTTCTACTGCAAGGAAAGGCATGACATTTCGTATTTATAAGGGAAAGTGTTGATGTATATAAAGTATTCTGGCCTTTTTCTCCTGTTTCATTGTACATACTATCGTATGACTATATATCTTATATCAAAGACCTATGGACTTCTATACACCCACAAGTCAAACAATGTTCAGTAACCAAAAAAAGCTTGCAATGTCGTTAATTTGTTATTTATTTTCAGATAAGTTTTTTTAACCCTTTCCCTCATATAGATGCTCTCTGATGCCTCTGCAACAGACAGCTTTTTGAAACATAGTGACAAAAGAAGAAATTGCACAAAACGTGCAATTTCATCTTTTGACATGATGTTTTCCACTTTTAGTCATAGGTATACCCATTCAAATATAGAGATTTTCTATGTTTTGACAAATATGTTTAAAGTCGTCTGCTGCAGAATTGTCGTATGAGGGAAAGGGTTAAGACCTATTTCTAGTTTCAAAACCTAAATGGAAAGAAACTGTTCAGTTATAAACAGGGAGTTTCAAACTAGATGAATCTAGAAACTATACTTATCATAAAAAGATACAAAGTATTTCTTGATACAGACAACTTTTATTATGCATATATATATGCAAGCAGGCAAATTATCAAAACTTTGTGGGAAAGCTTAGTCAAACTTTAAGCCTTAATTCTTAACCCTATCCCGCATACAACAAATCTGTAGCAAATGACCTTGACAAAATCAAACCCTCTATAAATATAAAATATAAATATTGTTGTAAGTTTACATTGCCACAATGTTTTCAAAAGTTGTCTGCTGCTGCAAGACGAAGAGGCCTCAGAAAGCGTCCATCTGTGCGTTGGAAAGGGTTGTGTTGTTTCATCCTCAAAACTGACTGGTCACAAATATTGACAGTCTGTCCAGACTCAGTATTCTGTCAATGTGACTGATCATGGTGTTACAGGTGATTTTAAGTTCAGGTATGCTGTCATCCAAACATCTGATTGATCATGATTGATTTGTATGATTCAGGAGATTGAAATGTATAATTACCTTACTTTTAAAAAGTCATGTACATTTATTTGATTAAAGTCTGATGGAGGCAAATTTACACTCTTCCAAATTGAAAGCAAATTTAAACCAGAAATAGCTCCACATTGATGTACACAACCCAGTTAACCTGTTAACCATTTCCCACCTTAATACAACAAATCTGCAGCAAAGGCAAAAATATAGGAAATCTTTTTAAATTGAAAGCACAATTAATTATCGAATAGAGTTGAAAATATTGCGTAAAAGTCGTCTGTCGTGCTGAAGAAACATCAAAATGGGTCTGAAAATGAGCGATTATTCAGTTGATATTCTTTTAAAAGTATGTTTGATAAAATATTATTGAAAATGTCTGTCTTGAATTACCTGCAGGGTGTATATTTGAAAGAAATTCATATCTTATAGATGTGTGGTAAAATTGTGCATGTCAATTTGTTTATTGGTTGGTTAGTCACAGTTTTGGAATGAAACATATTGACAATTGCTGGAGTTTTTGTCAGTTTATGATATGTGAGAAGTTTTATGAACTGAAGTAATTAGAAAGTCATATGCGTTATTATGCATAACTTGGGTTTTAATATTGTATCTTTGCAACAAAACTCTTTACACGATATACAACAATCCTTATAGCTGATCGGCATGAGCACATTGTATTCAGGTTAGCTAATAGAATAAGAGTCAAAAGTTCTGTGAAAAGAATAAATATTACCTCTTGAACAACGTAAAGTAAAATCACTAAAGTGCTGAGGAATATTTTAAAAATCTCCATTTCCATCACTGAATTTCACTACACATCCTAAAACATTAAGTTTCACCTCTCCTTAATCAAACAGAACTAAACATCAATTCACACAATTCAAAATCAGTAAGAACTTCCATAACTCTTACCCTGATACAGTTGACATTTGACGCCCTCTTAAAGAAGCAGATGACCTTAAAGAAAACAATATGAGAAATGGAGGAATCGATCAACATGGGCATTGGTTTATTTTAACCCCACCATGTTTCAATTCAGCATCAAATGATGAAATCATACAGCCATTTTTGTCAATTTGTATTGTTTTCCTTTAATATTTCCAAAGCAAAGGAAAGTATCATAATGGGTAAACAGTTAAACCTTTCCCTGCCCTTTATGTTAGATAAAGATTTGCAGACCCTAAAGTTTTCATAAATGTAACACATTATTTACAATCTTTGATGAAGGAGCTGATAAAAACATTGGAACATGAATTTTAATTGCACAAATTAGTTACAAACGAGCACACTCTTGCTATACTAATTTTCTTCGTAATGATTGAGAAACTGGCAAAGAAAACCAAGCTTCCATAGGACAAGGACTAAGTACAGACTAAGCCAGTATAAATCTGTCAGAATTGTTGACAATTGCTTGGTTTTTCAGATTTGGCAAGAAGATATACAGCCAAGCTCAAGTAGCCATAAAAGTTTTGGGTTATCACCACATTTCTACCCTCCTATCACCAATACAAACTTAAGATACTTTATGAATCTTCAACATGGTCACTTCAGGGCAAGAGAAGAAAAGAATTAAGGAAGTATTTAAAACACTGCAAGTTGGAAAAAAGCACTATCAATGATATTGTGTACAAAAATGCTTAAAACTTTGTGCAGTCACAGTAGAAACAGTTGAGTAACAGTTCAACTGAAATGATTATAAAGAGGAACACATGTTTTAATGTGTCATCTGCCCATAATTAAATGATACTTTATGAATTTTCAACATGGTATTTTTTTACTTCAAGGCAAGAAAAGAGGGATGTGTAAGACAAACAGCATGTTGGAAAACAGCACTGATATTGTGTACAGAAACTAAACCTTCAGTCAGAGTAACAGTAACCATCCAATTGAGTTTTTAGACAATTTAGAGGAACATTATGTGCTGCTTGGCTATAACTGATATAGTCACCAATCAATTTAATTGCCAATGCATGAACAGCTTTTGGTTCTCAGGTAATGTGCGTGTCTGACAACATGGCAAAGAAAATTGTGAATGTCATGGTAATAATTCAAAATCTAAATGGCTCCTTTAGCATTCTATATGCATAGAAAATGCATTTAATGAAACACAGAAAAAAACATTAAAATGATTAATTTTGGGAGCGAGCTGTTGTTTGTACAAAGAAAAGCAGGTATTAAATTCATATGGCCATGGGTCATCCATTGACCCAGCCATTTTATACAGGTACCATCTGGTATTGTTTTCATTGATGCTTGACCATTTACCTGATATGACATGTATCCAGTGTTGCAGTCTGCTTTGGAATCATCTTATGATATATTTGTAATTGTAGAAAATCTGCAAGTGTAATTTGGAGCAGAAATGACACTGTTTGTAAAGAAGAAAAGCGCTTTTAAGCCTTTGACACATGCAGACGCATTTTGATTCATCTACCGCAGATAACTATTCAATACATTGTGGCAAAAAGAGAAATTGCTGATGATGAAATCTATTCAATAATTTGACTTTTTATTTATAGAGATTTTTAGTTTTTGTGGCCAAGATGTTCAGACAAATTTAGTTTTGAGCTTCAAATTTGTTGTATGTTGGATAAGGTAAAGTCAACATGGTGTATAAAGTCCTTACATCAAAAAAGGATTTGATTCAGGGTCACCATAGGTACGCTTTTTTCTTTGAGAAATGAAGCATCATGGAAAGTTATAATGAAATATTAATTAAATGGTGGACGTTCAATGAAACCATCTGTTCCTCTATTCAAGGTACCTACAATAGAATAAACCAACCTGCTCCAACAACTACATTATATTTTGCTTTGCCGTGACTTAATGTACTGGTCAAAGCATTGTTCTCGGACAATAACAAATAGCCGCAACATTTTTTCTTAATAATCCTCTCTTTCCTCACCTTTTCATGTCTTATACAAAGAGATTTTCAACAGAGAACACTGCAGTGAAGAAATAAAACACAATTAACCAAAATCACTCACTTTGAGCAATGGCTTGGGCGCTTTTCAAACTATATTCTGCTTAAAAAACGAGAAACTAAAGAAAAAAAGAAGCCAAACATAATGAAACATTTCTGAATTCATTTCTAGTCTTTTCCTAAATTTGTTTACAGACCATTAGGTCCTGAATACTAAATTCTATTTTTTTTTTTATAAATGTGAGTTTGGAGAAAGGTCAATTATTTTTGGTCTGGCTCCTTAACGTTAAAAGTTTACATAGACCAATCAGAAGTCTTATTTCGAGCATGGAGTAAATTATTTCAAAGCACACAGAGAACGTTTTCAAAGTTGTATTGTTTCGGGGCCTCTGGCTTCTTTTCAACATGTAGTGACAAGGGTTTTAAATCCTGTTATATGCATGCCAGGATCATCTAAGGTAAACCCAGGGTTAACATCAAAGTATGGCTGGGACTGACCATAATACCATCATAAAACATCTAATCCGGATTCATCATTATAACTTGTTTTCCTGATCTTTGTTTCTACATGGGTATAATTGCTGGACATGATCGTTACATGTATTTTCCTCAGGTAACTTCTGTGCATAAACATATTTATTTTTACCAAGTAAAAGCAGAAACAGTAAAATGTGTCAGGGAAATTTGCGGATTTATATACATGTAAAATAAAACAGATCCAACGCTGCTGTACAGTAGGGAAAGATATATGAGCCGTCCCATGATAAAACCGACATTATGGCATCTGTGTAATGTATCGACCAGGTCAGTGAACCTTAGTACATGTGCTGTCTGCGCAGACTGATTTGGGCAAAATTTGTTTGACATATATATTATAAACTACACATTTGCTTTTACATTATATATTACAACATCTAATCAATCAGGCCTGTAATCATGTGTCTAGAAAATTGTTATTACCATCACAGTGGCATGAAAACGTCTTCATCAGAAGTGATTAATGAATTAACCTTATAAATTTATTTTTTCATTTTACATTAATTAAAAGATTGATTCATTTTTCACCATTTATAATCTTGATTCAATATTGTCATACAATCAAGAAGGCATTTACCATTATGAGTTTAAATATTGTCTTCTGGAGTCAAAAGGTCACATTATAATAATAAAAATAACCTGATCTATTTATATCAATTTTCTGAATTCTTATATTTAGATTTTTCTATAGATTACTTTTCATAAGAATTGCGGTAGCACCCTTCCCCTGTCAATAAAGAACATTTAATGTGGCACAAACTTAAAGTAAGATTATTATAAGTTGAGCTTTAGGGAGAACTATAAAAAAGATATTAAGTATCTCAAATTCATACAGTGAAACTAATTTTAATTTGTGTTTTCACATCATTAATAATGAGAAAAACAATTGTTTTTCAGTGTGCTTATGAGCTTGCAGAATTATTTATATTCTCAAAGAAATGAGAAGGGATAATAGACCTGATATCTTCCTAAATTGCCTCTGTCTGTCCCTAATATATATAGCTAAACACGCCAACACATTTCGCTTTATTGAATTAAATAGTCACTCTTCCAAAATGATTTATATCTGCCGCATTTCCTTTTCAATCGACCTGACCGAGCATAACACCAAATTTGTCAACACCTTTAGACAGGTGAACAGACTGAACAGTAAGTGTCCAAGATAAAAAATATTCTCCTATTACATACTTTACTGTGTCAGCCATA
Organism: Clinocardium nuttallii; assembly: GCA_031471495.1. Taxonomy (NCBI): domain Eukaryota; kingdom Metazoa; phylum Mollusca; class Bivalvia; order Cardiida; family Cardiidae; genus Clinocardium; species Clinocardium nuttallii. The sequence goes on from JAUELF010009756.1 coordinate 10,016, forward strand.
AACATGAACATGACACTGCAAGAGAAACAAACCCTTGCCTATAGACTCATACAACAAATCTGCAGCAGCTGACTCTCAAAAACATTTAGGAAATGACTCTATGAATAAAAGTATAATAACAGAATAATGTTGAACAATTTGTAGCGAAATTTGCCATTTGTAAAGGAGAAATTACTGAGCAATTTGATGCAGGTATGTAAAAATGTGTTTGCAGCGGAGGAACGGGTTAAATGCATTTGCAATTTTTGGGGAAGCCTTTTATCAGCTTTTGTAAATTTTTGACAGAGCCTTAAGTTTGCTTTCCACATTAATTCTTTAAATCAATTTCAGGCTAATGATGTCTAAATAACCGGGTAACCCTTTCCCACAGATACAGGTTACCTGCAGCAGATGACATTATAAACATCGAGTCAAAAATACGGAAACTCTATAAATGAAAGAAGAGATTATACTTCAATGAAGTTGAAAACATTTTGGCAAAAGGAAAACTTGCTTGTTATGAGCAGTTTGTTTTCATCTGCTGCAGTCAGGCCTCAGGAAGCAAAAGTAGATGTGAAAGAGGTAAGTAATGTCTTTTTATGAACACAGGTTTCCTAATGGCACAGCTCCAAATGTATTTATATTGTTTCCAGTTTCCTGCCATTCATTAAGTTTGACATGTTTGACATAAAATATTTAATACATGACCTGTTTAACTTGGAACAAAGGTACCCATAGGGTTGTGATATATACAATTTCATGATGTGTAAACCCTTTCCCACTTGCAGCAGACGCATACTGGCACATCTTCAAGACGACATCTTTTGAAATCAACATGTTGTGAAAGGAGAAAGGAGAAATTGCTCATCATTCCAATGATTTAAACTTTATTCAAAATCTAATTTCTTTCATCTTTAGAGATTATCCACCATATTTTACTCTAATAAAAAAGTTGAAGGTCGTCTGCTGTAGATCTGTTGTATGTGGTTAAGGGTTAAAGGTAAAAATTGCACCTGAAATATGGTTGATTTTTATTACTGCTTTTTTGTCATTTTTATTTACTATTTAAAAAGTAAAACTTCCTACCTCTCTTTACTGCATAACTTACAAAGAATTTGTAAACAAATTAGTTTATTGGTAAGTAATGGTAAGAAAACTCAGAAGCTCTGATGATGAAAGATTAGGGTTTGTTTGTTTGTATGGTGTTTAGTATAAAGCTATTGATTATTTTTCAGTTATATCACAGTTTCCTAGGTAAGTTACCAGTATGACTGGTCCATTTATCCCGACACCAGCAAGTCAGTGATACTGCTAACCATACAATCCTGGTCATCAAGGAGGGAAAACCATTTCTACCATTTTCAAAGGCTTTGGTATGACCCTGCTGGGAATCAAACCCGCAACCTAAAGCAACAGAGGTTGATGCTCTATCATTTCACCACTAAAACAGTACCATGAGAGAAGGTATTTTAAGGCTTGAATCATTCTGTTTGAAACTTTAAGGGACACATTCAAGTCATTATTAATATTACGAAAAATATTCAGTACACTCCCAGCTGCACTTTAGTTCTGTATCAAACATGGGCTTAACCTCAATAAGCAAATATTAATATCAAGTGGTAGGTAATTTTGTGTTAAATATAAATGCAAACATACAGAAAATTGAAAATCTATTCAGAACGTTGGCAAATAATTTGTGCCAATAGTGCAGGAGACTTGTTGAAACATTAACCTTATGGAAACTGAATAACCTGTATTTGACAAATATGTTTTGCATATCATTGTCAATATCTACAATTTGTGTCATATATTAACCCTTTCCCACATACAAAATAATAATTGAATAGAGTTGAAACATTGTGTCAAGAGTATAGAAATTTGGTAAATCTCTATTAAACTGTAACAGAAAGCAAGATTACTGAGCGGTCAGTTCAAAACATAATGTGGGAAAAATGAAAATGAACATAATGAGCAAATTAATTTCTCTTTTTGCCACAATGTTTTCAAACGTGTCTTTTTCGGAGGCATCATAAAGTGTCTGTATGTAAGGGAAATGTCAAATGTGTTGGTGCTTATCAATAAATTTGATTACATGTACCACCTATCAAAACCCTATATTGTTGGTATTTATACTCAAAAGAAACATCTCACAGAGATACTAATTTATAATTTCGAGTAACGCCCAATATTTGATTTCATGTTGATATATAAGGACTTTAAACATGGAATATGTAACACACAATCATTAACAGATTTGGCTACAGCTATTTATTATATATAGGTCTATGATTTTTGCTAAGAACAAACTAGAATTTGTATATATACCATTATGATAACTGATAGTGTGCAGTATGGAATTTTAAAATGAAGTCCTTGACAAATATAGCGTTTTAAACAGGCAGCTTGACAAGATTGTGGCAAATTGTTACCCTTTGTTTACAGAGACCTTCTGCAAACACGTTCAGCAAACAGACACTGAATTACAACTGCTTAACCATTTCCCACATACAGCAAACCTGCAGCAGATGACTTTGAAATCCCCGAAAAACTCTATATATAATGCATGAAGGTAGAATTACTGAAAAAAGTTAAAAATGTTATGGCATATGGAGAAATTGCTTGTTTTGATCAATTTCTCCTTTTGCCACAATATCTCCAAAAACCGTCTCCTGCAGAGGCATCAGGAAGCATCTAACATGAGGGAAAGCGTAAATCCAATAGCCAACTTTAACATACTTGCTTATTTGAAAACTCTGTCCCTAAGATAAGTATAATTACCCTCATGCAATTGCAGACTAAGTGTAAGACAAGAGGGAAACCTAATATATCTTCACACATTATTTTCATTAATTAACCTTTTCCCACCTACAGACGCATTTTGACGCAATGGCAGCAGACAATTTTGAAAACATTATGTGCTCATGATGAACAAATTCTCCTTTGGCAACAATGATTTCAACTTAATATCTTTTATGGAGACGTCATATATGGATTTTGGGGGATTACCTTGCAGTTAAATCAACATGTTTCAAGACAGTTTTCTTGTATGTATTTAACCATTTCCCAATTTACAGATGCATGTTTATGCACTTGCAGCTTACACATTTTACCATTATAAATTATTTCAATTCTATTCACTAATTCATAATGATGTTATTTTTAGAGATTCTCAATATGTTTACAAAGATGTTTTCAAAGTCTTCTGCAGCAGACTTGTTGTTTGTGGAAAAGGGGTATTGCAGAATAAAATTATAAAATTGAACATTCTGATAAGAGGTAAAAATATAAGACACTGCTGCAAGGCAATTTTAAGGAATGGCCACATGACTAATGCTATGAAAACATAATATTGGAGAGATAACATAGAAAACTTGGGTCTCTTTTCTCTCCCTTTGTGACTAAAAAGATTTTCAAAGTTTTATCATTCTTTTATCATTTTTGTACCAGAGATTTTAAAAAAGAGACATAGCCAATAGGTATCACATAACACATGTATCATTGAAATTTCTCATTAATCTGAAACACGGATTGTATCAACTTTCTGTGACAAAAATTTCATACATACAAAAAAGGTGTCCCTGAATTTTCCACAAAAAAAAATGAAAGAAAAGTATGCAATTCTATCATGTTAATGAATAATAAGTCAAATAATGCATCAAATCTTCAGCAGATGATTTGTAACTAGGCAAAACTATGGAAAATCTGTATAACTGAATATATAGTGATATTTTAGAGCTGAAATTATTGAGACAAATGGAGAAACTGCTCAACATGAGCAATTTCTCCATTTGACAAACAGTTTTCAAAAGTCATCTTTTGTAAATCATCTGATTGATTTTGTATGTGGGAAAGGGGTAAACTTTTCCCACATACATCAAATCTACAGCAGACCACTTTGAAACATTCTAGGCAAACATTCAAAGATAGTACAAATAAAACCTAATATGGGTAGCTAGACAGTGTAAGGGTTTAAGCATTTATAAGATATATCTTTAAACAGTACGTGAAGCTGTTAAATGGAAACATAGGAGTGTAAAAACAAAAAAAATCTTGATAATTGAACTTATGTATTATATCATGGGACAAGAAATTGCAGTGCCCATCATGAGAAATGTCTTCTATTCCCTCATTGATTGTGAGACTGTGATCCGCAATCAGGTCAAGGGTTTATAAAAGGGTATAGACCATGTACCTGCACGCAAACTATTGTGCATGGGTGACTCCTATTTGAAATTGTATCTTCAACAATGTGGTCATTAGACATGGCCCAGGTTGATACAGTTTCAAGTTTATGGCCTGTATCAATGTTTCAAATCATGTGAACGAGTACAGACTCTGACGTCCTTTCGTAGTCAGTCACATGGAAAGATGTAACCGCTGAAATAACTTTTATGGTCTTTGTCTCAATAAATTGGGGTTTTGAAAATTTATCTATTGTCATTTATGCTTAACAGTGACTTTAGTGATCATATTATTATTGCTTTTTGTTTTTGTTTAACTTCCAACATTGAATAAGTTATTGTTGCTGCAAGGTGGTCACCCAGAAAATGGAAATTTTAAGGTCAAAGACAATCAACCTGTGACACCAGTGTCCAGCGAAAACCAACCTTTAGGTAATTATTACCCATGTAGAAATAGACCTTTCTGCACATTCATACTAGGGATCAGAACAGAATGGTCTTGCATCCTTAATAATCTGACACAATGGTCAACAGTGCTGCCTGGGACTCATCAGATCTGGGGGTTTTGGCAATCTCAGCGGGGGTTCCTATTTAACTCCAGAAAATAGGTATTATATATAGTCAAAGTTATAAAACTGTTCAAAAGTTGTCTTGAACTATTAGAATCATAACTATGTGATAAAATGTCACTTTCCATAACCTTAAACATATAAATTAAATGTTGATCGTTTATGCTTCATTTTAGCTGTAAGACAAATACCCAGTAAGCTTATTTCTGCACATTTTAATGACTTTTATTGACAGTTTTTCAACAATTCCTGCCAAAATAGTTTTGAACTACTTATATTACCTACTAAATGTTGTGTCACTATTAGCAATATTTGCAGAAGTTTCAACATTTCAAACTTTTGATCACCATCTGGAGTTCTGATCCTTTAAATGTAATATGGCCGACAGACCGTGTCAGAAGGTGAACGGATCGAGATTTTATTAAAGGAGGAAACTGTTACATGACTGTAATTTTCTGGTGAAACGAGTGAAACTCTGACAAATATTTTCATATAATTAACAAATACTGAGTAGAGTATGTGGATTTTCACAATGGAATGTTGGGACTCATCTGATAGAACAACATAACATTTATTTAAATCATTATTTCAATTGACAAAAAATGTAGTTTATACTGTCGTTTTACCCTTTCCCACATATAGACTCTTTCTGATGGCTCTGCAGCAGACAGCTTTTTTAAAAACATGGCGACTAAAGAAAAATGGTCAAAACAAGCAATTTCTCCTTTTGTCTTTCCTTTAAAGCGATTTTCTGTGCATTTGCCAAACCTTTTCCCAAGTCGTCTGCGGCAAATTTGCTGTATGTGGGAAAGGGTTAAATGACTGTATATGTATATATCAGAAGGACAGATTTCTTCAATTCAAAGGACTTTTCATCTCTATTCTATAATAATTCTTTCATTAAAAGAGATTTTTTAGATATTTTTGCCTAAATGTTTTCCTGTTACCTGCTGTAGATTTGCTGTGTGTGGGAATAGGTAGTAAAAGGGCGTCCATGTATTCAAAATTGACATATTGGCAACACTAGGTTGATTGTTTCATGCTCAGTCCTGGCATATATTTATCTCTCTGTGCCAGGCATGTTGTAGCTTAAATCCCTTCTGTTCTAACCAATAATCAGATAACCCTTTCCTGCATACAACAAAACTTCGGCAGACCACTTTGATAGTAATATAGGCAACACTACTGATGAATGTTCATCATCATTGTGCAAATTCATCCTTTACCCTCTGTGTGAATTATGTTTTCAAAAGTATTACTAGTTGCAGGTTTATTTTAGAACATATGAAAAGGAAATTGGCTCATTCAGCCATATTCTCATATTATTTCAGAGCATAGCCCATTATATAAATTCAAGGAATTCAAATGTAAAAGTCTGGAAAATGAGAAGAACAATTTTGAGTCTTATGAGGCTTTGAGAACATGACATACATATCTTGATCAAAATATCTATGCTCTCTCTTATCTTGACCTCTTCATTACATTCAAGCTATTCTTCGTTAAGCTCAGTCATTTCCATCCCCCAAACTGTCCAACATTAGAGTGCTGTGTCACAAAGGAAATATTTCCACCTTTTGTATAATCTGTAAAACTATTTTCTTTACTTCTATACAAATGGAGAGTTTCCTGAACAAAAGGATTTGTCCCCATTCAATTTACAAAATACCAGGTAAGCGGATTAAGGGCGAGTACCAGGTATTATCCACACTGCCGCGGGTGGCTTATAACCCTGTAGACCACTCAAACCCATTTCTATGGGTTCTACCCAGTTCAAACATTTCAAGCCCCTAATATAGACACAACTTTTACCAAGTACCATTGCATGTCTTAGGGAGGTGGCGTTTAAATTAAAAGCAACTGTGGTACATTCTTTGATTGATAAGTGGCAAGGACTTACACTACTTTCTGATATCAAAGAAAACGAAATATTGATTTCAAATATTGGTTTGGTAAAACTGTCTCTAAGAGAAGGGAGAAAAGGGTCATGTCAAACAGGGCAAAATAGTTTTCTACTTAACTAAATGAGGTATTTGAGTAAATGTATGTATTGTATATATATAGTCAATGGCAATTCAAGTTTCATCTGATAAACATGACTTATAAGTCAGTGTATCAGAAACCCATTCCATGTTTTCCGTGACAAAAAATTATAGCAGACAATATCTGGAAAAAGGAAATTGGAGGTTACTGCTGGTCATTGCACTAATGACTAACTAGTAGCTATAGTTATCAAACGTGTTTACCCCGAACAATCTTTTAACACTGTGTTCTTAAAATGAGAAGGGTCAAATACATTCTTTCAAATATTTTCATTCATGTGGCTTTAGTCCTCATTTAAAATCTTTAATTAAGCCATTCCTTTGTTGGGTACTTAAAATGTTTTTCTGTCCACTATATATTATATCTTTATTTAAGTCTCATCTATGTACAAACACACATATAAAACAGTTCAAAAACACATACAATGTACATAGCCATTCAATATTAGAATTATATGACATATACATTTAATGACATAATCAAAATTGAATCCATTGAAACATCATATGGAAGAAAAGAGATATTGAACTGTTTATATAAAACACCACAAACTTTCTGCTGCATATTTTTTGTATGTGGAAAGGTACTTGAAGTGACCAAATTGTTTGTAATAATTACCAGCTGGCTGCTGTCCATAGATTGTATTATAGGTAAGTATGTGAATTATTTGGTTCTGTAGAGGTAATGTCAGACACCCAGTCAGAATATAATTATGATCTGTTCCTTCCTCTCATTAACAAAATTCTTAACCTTTAAAGAGTCCAGCTCAGAACTGTGATGATATAATACTTAACAAAAAACTAGAGCAATTGTCTTAATTCTACAATAAATTACATTCCTAAAAACACAATAATATGCATTATGCTTATATATAATGTATTCACTAATGTCACAATCTGGTCTTCAGCGTGTTTGCTCCTAATTACTGTATATTAATTATTTACATAGTATATAGTACAGACAATAATGAGAGCCCAAGGGATATGTATACAAGATGCAGGGATGCCAGATTCTTTGAGAGCACAATTAAGCCAGTATAGACAATGCTCTTCATTAAGTGCCAATCCTATCAGTTACCTGCATGGTACCATCATATGATCAATAACTATTATATATTGAGTTAGTTATATATATATATGCTCTAGAAACACCCAGCTTTAACCCTTTACCTCATAAAGACATTTTCTGACACCTCTGCACTTACTGCAGCAGACAGCTTTATGAAAACATAGTGACAAAAGAAGAAATTGCACAAAACATGCAATTTCTCCTTTTGACACAATGTTTTCCACTTTT
>JAUELF010009866.1:2951-29294 GCA_031471495.1 Clinocardium nuttallii
TTGTTGTATTTCCCCCCCCCCCCCCCCCCCTAACCCTTTCCCTCATATAGATGCTTTATGACGCCTCTGCAGCAGATGGGTTTTAGAAAACATAGTGACAAAAGAAGAAATTGCACAAAACCAAAACGTGCAATTTTTCCTTTTGCCACTTTTAGTCAAAGGCTATCCATTCCATTATAGAGACTTTCCACTTTTTGACAAAATATGTTCAAAGTCGTCTGATGTAGAATTGTCACGTGAGGGAAAGGGTTACTTACCTCTTCCCTTTTATTTGTATTGAGAGTAGAGTCAGGGACAGGATAAACCTGATATATTTTATGGAGAAATACGTCTGGCAAACTGGCAGTGACATAATGACAAACAGTGGAAATCATCTTGGGAAAAGGAGAAATTTCAATAGCTCTTTTTCCCAATAACGTTTCAACGACAACTGCTCCAAATGCGCCAACATTCTTCTGGCTTGGTCAGACAAGGTTAAAGAAAGCCGAAACGTAAACAGGATTTGTTTGGACCAAAACAACAATTTAAATGTATCGCATTGCTAAAGGAAAGTCAGACACTATTTAAAAGGTTTGTAAACATCGCAGAAACATTATGTCAATAATATTCATCGCTCAATACTTTTAAATAGGCTATTATGTAGAGTTACGTTCCTCTGTCGAATATGTCAACCCTTTGTCAACGAAATGTTGACTTTCATAGAAAGTGTCATTTTAATTATTTAAACAATATCTTTGTCATAAATATTTAATACTCTCAAACACGAATGTATCCGTGTTAACATGTGACTTTTCAAATGCGATGATTATCATGTGAAGTGTTACCATGGCCATACACAGCACACCTTAAAATTGGTTCTATTAACTTCACTTCTTTGTATTCAGGATCGCTTTGAACAAAATAACGACTGATACAATGTGTAAGTCGCCGTGATATAACTGAAACACTGTTGAAAGCGGCTTAAACATCAACAAATGCTATAATTGTTGAACATAAACTGAATTTATTATGGCCATGGCGGTTTCTTGTTTTTATCATAAAATATATTTGTAGTACATATATTTAAATTATCCTGACACATATCAAAACACTACATAATCAGAATATCTGTCGAGTAATGTCAGCAATAAATGTAGGCAAAGGAAAAAATAATTAAAAGTAAGTTTGGTGTTATTTACTGAAATACTGAACTTGATAAAGGAAACATTCTGACATAAATAAGTGTTTCCATTTATTCACGCCGTTGTGTACGTTTTTTATTCAAATATAATGAAATACTCATGATTAAGTTAACTCTAGTATTGTAATGTACTTCTAACTTCTTTTTTCTTAAATTGCATGGTTTTTTTGTTTTTATTATTTCTATTTTCAGAATGTAAACAAATTGATAACTGTCAAGAAAGACATTGTACCCGGTATAGCCATACCCGTTGTAGCAAATGCGTTGGTGATAACACATTATTTGGACGCCGAGAAGACGACACTAAATGCGAAAGTGTGTGTGTATATATATATATATATATGTGTGTTAATAAATTAAATGTTAGGCTTAATTTCGAGCATTGCCTATTAGTTCTCGGCAAGTTTAAAAGTAAAGCCCGTCAAATTGACATCAATTTATGTCGTAAAGTATGCCAATAGGACTATAACACATGTAACCGAATTGTGAAGTCCCTTGTAAAAGTGCGCGTATTGACAATGTCACACAACTCTTCACTTATTATATTTTATGTTCGCCTGACACGGCACATTATATTTGAGAATAACACAAAACATGCTCCGTTGGTGTCAGGTGAAATGCGTTATGTGGTGTACGAAAATAAACAAGTCTTTCAACGCTTATTTGAACAGTCTTATTACTTCGGACTGAAGGGTAGTCAAAGTGAATGTTTGAATATATTCCAGCTTTATGGAAAGGCAGAGGATTATACTCTTTTAGTGTGGCGTAGTTTAAGTATTTGAAAAATATTAATTATAAAAGTAACTGTCAGTTCTTTTATTGTTTGAGTTATTGTCACACATATTGAGGTATTGCAGTTTATTGCATGTCTGATGTACACATCAAAGATTGACAATTGTGCGAGTGTTTCTGACTGCCTTATTTTAAATATGAACGATCGTTTGATAGTGTGCTTTAACACATATTAGGCAAGTCAATATGGGAGTTCCTTTAACCAAATATTACGATATTATTTCAATATTTTGAAGGAACGTACATAGAATATATGAAAACAGCATAGATATTACATGTTTACCTTAATGGCTCATTATTATTATGATATGGATGCACTGCCATGAATGTGATGAACAACTATCATGAATGCTTACTTTGTAAAGTAACGTTTGTATAGGTTCTACATTTAGCATACAGTGGTCGTGGTGTAGTCCCTTTGAGTAAGGCATATTTCATAGCAAAGTGCTGTTCCATGTTCACGAATAAGTAACGTCATGATTAAACTGTTACTTGTAACGGTACCTTGAATGAAAAGTTAACACTAGTAACCTTAGTATCACATCATTAAAATAGTGTTTCACGTATACTCATATAGATAACCTTTCCCCAAAGTACTTTGCTTTCAACTGTTGTCGATGTAACCTATAGGAGCATGTACTGCAAGAATACCATTTTCATTGTCGGGCTTTTCTCTCGGATTTTCCCTTTCATAAATAACACTCACATCAACTGTATTTACCAATGGATTTTAGTTTAAAACATGAATTAACAGTGAATCTTAATGTATCTATAGTCTGACGCAATTGTATTAATATATGAAGTTATACAAAGGTTATAAGGGTTCCGTTATATTTTATGGGAAACAGATACGTTTATATTCCGCTCAAAGGCTTCTTTGTATTTTTATCAAAATAGGACTATGCGCATGGAACAACCATTTCTGTTGGCCTGGAACTTGTGGCGACAGTCTGACAAAAAAGTGCAATTGCTCCGATGGTTTTAACCTCACTAGCAATTCATCTGAAACATCCTGCCAACCAACTAAACGACCATCAATTGAAGCTTGTTTTACGAATTTTGTTGACAGTCAAGGGGATAAGAAACAGTCACGAAGCTCAACATCATCGACTGAATGTCAATATTACCAAGACATTTATGGCACTTTTCAAGTTAAAAATATCGAATACGATTTCCTTACAGAATTTACAATTACATTACCTACTCTTCTGAAACCCGCATTCATCAAGGAATCGAATTTTGGTATAACGGACGCCACTATTTACTTGGAGAAGATTCTGCTGTCGGGTGAGTGATTGGTATTGTTAGAAATGTCCATTTTTTAATCTTGATTTATTTAATTTTCATATTTATATACCAAAAGCAAAAACTTAAAACTAATGTAAGATAATGCAATAAGGATATGCTTAAAATATTTAAAATCTAAATATCCAGAAAAGGGATTTTAGCTGTCTACGATTCAGAACACGTGTACCTGGCATTTAATGAAAATTATACCGACCCTTAAGTAGGGAATTACCTGAACCTGGTTTAGATGTAGTCATGGAATTAGTGTATAGGCTATGCCCGTCGTTTGTGTATCAAGGATGTGGTATTTAAACGTAATTTGTAATTCAGTTCTGACATTTTCAGGAAAGACTAAAGAAGTTAGTATCCACAGACTCCTCGAAGACAAAACAAAAAGCACATTAGCTAATCGAACTTATGCTACTAAGGGATCTATTTCTACATCATCTGATAAATTAAATCTCCAAAATGGCGAATGGTAAGCTTCTTAGTAACAACAAGAAAATCAACCTGCTTATCAATAATTTTTATCCAAATCAGTTATGAACATGAATTCATTTTCTTTTAACTTTCTAAACATTATATAGATTGGCTTCTACCAAGTCATATTTCATAGTAAAGTACGGGTTAGTCAAACTGTGAACATTGGTACGTGGACTGCTGTCGTACTATTATTTAAATGTTGTTGAACTTGCGTCAAAGCGCAATTAATTAGAGAAAGGTATGGGATTGCGATATTAAAGTATGTTTTAACTCCTGTCATAAGGTTTTTATGTTTTAAACCAGTGTAAATACTCAAGCCAGAATCTTTATTGTTTCTCTTATGTAGGCTGTGTGCACGATATGAGTCTCTTGGGGGTGGATACCTGAACAGTATTGACACAAGTATACCGACACACGATGAGCTCCAACCAACACCTTATCAAAAAACCATTGCGACAAAAAGTATTTGCTACAGGTATGATGACGAACCACCAGTTCATTGTAAGGATATTACAAATTGTTCCAGTCAACCGTTATTTATATTAGATAAAGTTACCAGATTGCGGACAGTTCCTGTGTATTTCCAGGATTGGTTCGATCCTTCACCGAGCTCCGCTGATCCTTCGCGGGCGTCATCTATCGAGTCGTATCAAATTACAATGCATAATACATACCAATCTAAGCCAAATATAAAGATCATAGGTCGTATTGACAACATAACTGTTAATTGCAACGTGACTTCCGTCATTCTTAGCTTGCCTCCTGATTCACCAAGATTGTATTGTATCGTACTAGAAGTAAAAGATATAGCAGATAATGTTAGACAAGCTAGACGATTCGTTCTTTACGACAATACTTCTTTCATAGAAAAGAGTTCAATTTACCCAATCTATGTGAACTCTGCGTCGTCAAAAGCTAGTTATAGATGGCAAACCCATCATAACGATATATGCATTGATTGGAAAGAACATTTTTTCAATAAGGAGTATCAAGATGGGACACATTTGAATCCAATCGAACCAGACCCTCTGATAAGCGGTTTCTATGACCAGATTGTTGGACTCCTTCCCCTGTCTGGCACAGAAAATGTTCATGGTATCATTAGTTTTAAATATGCCTGGAGTTCAAACAACAACACTATGTCCAAAGATATCATCGTTCCGAATTTATTCAACCAATCGTACTGTAAACATTTCGATCTTAATGATGGTGATTCGTATACTTTCAAAGTTGAAGCTATCGATATAGCAAATAACACATGTGAAGACAACATAACTGTACACATCGACAGAACAGTACCCCATATTAAGAACATCTGGCTACAAAAGGAAGATAATCATAAACGTTTGTTTGTCCATGATAGTAAAGAATTGTCGACAATGAGTCTTTTCTTTGATGTAATTGATCCACACAGCGGAATATTAAATTTGAGCTGGGCGTTCGGAACCACGGAATCTGGGACAGATCTGTTGACAGGCATGCTAAAACCTCTGGTTGTGAATGGCGTAAGTGTTTCATAGTCAATATAAAAGCGGTCATCTACGAAAACCAATTAAATCATTAGAGACCAAGGTAGACGCAGATCAACCAGCGCATCCAAGCAAAATGATCTTGCTATGAGCTGTTATTCAAATTGTCATAGAATATGTTAAGTAACTTTGAATATTTTAAGTTCATTTGAACTTTTAAGGCAGATATCTTTCCACATGTGTAATACTAATGTTAAGGTTGGTTTTCCTGGAGCGCCGTCGTTATTTGTATAATAAGTTATTTTAGATTAAACTTATATTAAGAATATGACATATCAAGTCAGTATAAACGCAAATTTGACAATCTTTGATTTACGCAAGCGCGAAATGGTTGACGACAATGAATTAAAAGAAATAAGTCAATGTGTGTAACAACCAATATCCATTATGTCCCAAAGGTATTGCATTGAGGAACCGACAACGTCCAATCTAGTTTCTCACATATGTGCCATTTAAAATATTTCACCGCAGCTATGTAAATTATTGCCCTTTACAGTCAAGTTGAAAAATAAGCAAATTCGTAATTCAAGGTAGAAATGTGTTCTACGACGTTGATTGGAAAGCCATTGAGTAACATTAATACAGAAAGACATGTGTTCGGTTAAGCTATAAGCTTATTGTTTTTCTATATGTATTTATTGTTAAACATGTACTAAAAGAGATCATATTGAGTATAATACATGACTAGTACATGTATCACTAACATTAGTTCCACAGTGACGCATACACTCGAAGAGCTATCATCCAATACCTTCCATAGCCGTATGAAACAAATTATATGTCTTAAACCGCCATAACATACGCCTTAAACTTACTTAATTCTCTCGAATTGTTTACGTGTTTCAGCTTAAGGTTCGAACATCTAAATATCATATGACTAGGTATTAACGGAAGTGTCGGCCATACGCACGACATTACTATGTATTAATGTTTGTATTCCTTTAGTCAACGTGTCCAACCAACTCGACGACGTGTTATTGTCCTGATATTGGCTATTGTGAGATATCCAACTATGGAATACCACTGGACAATCTTGTGTCAGCAAATAAAAAGTGTTTGAATCATAATCGCAATTACTATTTCTCGATTAAAGCCACAAACAACGCATTATTGACTAATATCGAACATGTCGAGATCCTGGTCGACGATTCTCCTTCAGAACCAGGTGCGTATTTGAATTTACACACATTTATTAAGATCACCAGAGCCAAAGTCTCATGTTGATATATTCTGATAACTCTCTGTCCGACGTTCGTCGTCTTCTGTCGTTGTCGTCTTAGTTAAATATCTTCGGCTAAACAACTGGACCAATGCTAATAACATTCAAAGGAATATTTCATTGGTGATCCTCTTTCAAAATTGTTCAAAGATTTAAATCCTTTGGAGAACATTGATTGCTGTTGCTTTAGAAAATTTTAATTGATCGGATTCCAATGTTATTTGGTAGGGATGTTCCTAAGGTGGTTCTCTACTCAGAGTGTTCAAGCCATAATAATAGGTTAAAAAGCTTTACAATTACCCTCCTCTTAACCGGTTTGTTGGATGTTCTTTGATTGATCTGTTCAAACCATATTGTTTGATTGCAAAACATGGCGACCAGTCGGCATTAGAAAAGGGACAAAATGACCAAACTTTATATTTCCATTCTTATTAATGTTCTTGTCTGAGCTAATTTAGTATAGTTATTTTCTAATGACCCTCTACATAATGTGTTCAAGTCAAATTGATCAGTTGAAAGAGATAGCTGCCAGGCCCGTTAAGTGTTTAATTCTCGATCTGGTCGTACATAAATCTTTACAATGATTGATGTGGCATCCCTTCCTGGTGTCAAGGGTTGCGGGAATAGCGTAACGACTGATACGCCTATGCCATGATAATCGTATTGTCAGTACTGGTACTGTAACAATGGCACGACGTTATAAACGAAACAATTTTTGAAGACGGTTAAACACCATTCAATTTGAGCAAGTTTTTTTAAAATTCTTTAGAAAGGTCGACTATCAAAAGCCTGCCGTAAATCTTCTTGATTAATTGTAATTATTATGTACTGGCAGGTATATACAGTTATTACCTACTCATATGTAACTGATTTTACACTATATAGGTCAAATAACGCAAAAAGAATGTATTGCATATGTTAAATTAATTGTAAATGTGTTAAGGATGACCTTGTTTGAAAATGAAAGTAGAGAATGCGAAACAAATGTTTTGTCCGGGCCCGGTTTAGTCCAAAATGACGTAACCATTTTCGCCTGGTGAATTCTTCTTTGCATAATGCATGTGGCCCCCCCCCCCCCCCCCATTTTCTTTGGGTTGTTGTAAAGCTTAGCGGTACTTCTCTTCAATGATATATGATGTTCTACATGAAAACGCTTAGAAAGTGTGACAATTGAGGACTGAAACTGATCGATGTACATGGACGCAAAGAAGGACATTTTGTTTGGGTATTGTAACCTTTATAATGGAGAAAGCTTTTATGTGATGTGACAAAATTAACCTCGACTGCATTACATATACATATAACCAAATGCAATATATGTTAAAATGTCAAACGTAGTGAAATGTGGTGTTCCCTTTGTAGGCGGGTTAGGTTTTACATCCCGCAGCTTTTAAGTACCGACTTTTCCAGCTTGTGGAAATTAATAACACTTAATTTTGGATAATGAAATCGACCATGTTATTTCAAATTGATCTGTATGTCTAAAATGATATGTCATTATTGTAGCCTGTTCTGACGGTTGTTATGGTTATAAATGTGAAGTTCAGTGTGGTAAGTGTACAGGCGATACTGTATGTAACAAGATGAATGGATTGTGTGAAGCTGGCTGTACATCAGGCTACAAGGGACAGCTGTGCACGGAAGGTAACTTAAAACACCATTATAGAACACTCTAGAACCATTGGCTCATTTACAAAAATGTACGGCAATAAATTTATTTTGTTAGATAATATTGTACTGCCAGGTTTGGGTAAAACAGATTGTATATATTCATTACTCACTTAGATTGCAAAATGACTGAGTACATTATACTATTCGTTCTGTTGTTTTAGATCACTCGTATGACAATGAAACGCTTACAGGATTCAAAGGTCACTAGTTAAGCTCTCTGACCAAGTACTAAGACTGACATGCAATGAAGCTACATTATTTCTTAGATAATTTAGTTTATTGTTTTGTGTGCTATTTTGTTATCTCTGTAACTACCAATAACCTATGTACTTATATAGTGATATAGCAGATATATTAGATATGCTGTGTCAACAATGACACAACTATTATACTTAGTAGGTCGTTGATAGGATACATGAAGGCAATTGATAACTCAAAATTGGAGATACAGTAACTATCAACAAAAACAATTGTCCCCTTGATCATTATTCCTTTATATTGTTCATAGTTCGAAAATTCATAATTAAAATCAGCTAGCATCATCTAGTATTTAATTTGGGATCATTTATAGAGATTCTTTATATTTTGTACTTGATAATTTCAAAAACGTCTGCTGCAGATTTGTTTTATGTTGGAAATGGTTAAACACTTATTCACTATCATGACTTGCCGATACAAATCCCAAAAAGATTGTCTGTGTGTCTTAATTATTTGACAAAAGAAATTCATGATAGGGTTTATCATAACCTCTTGTCCATTTATCCTTAGAAAAAGTCGTATATGTCACTTTTCATGATCAGTTTAACTCTAGATCATCTCGTTCACCTAAAACACAGACCCTGTCAGGTTAAATATTCTGCATAATACTCAAATCATCTGTAATACAAACAACATATTTTGTCTTATGTTTGTGGATTTAAATGTTCATTTTTCATGATATTTAAGTTAAACAAAAACCTCGCGATTTATATCCTTTGGACAACACAATGTCATGAATTGATATTTATCAGTGTAAGAATAGTTAGACTAGGGATTAATTCAAATAACTGCCACGTTCGTCTAACAGAAACCATTCACAATATATAATATGTCTTTTTATATTTAGCCTGTTCCCACATGCAACACATATGCAGCAGACGACATTGAAAATATCAAGTCTGAACATTTTAAAAATATATTTACAAATAGAGTTGAACGATTATGACAACAGCAGAATTTGATCATACATTTTTAACCCATTTCCATAATTACGGCTGATCGGAATCGACGCATATTGAGTTATATTATTATTTCATTTCCCAGAGAACAATTATCCTTCATTGATTTAGATTTATGTTTTAGAGTGTGACGATGGGATGTATGGTGAATCCTGTGTCAATGAGTGTGGACAATGTTTTAATGGAGCCGCTTGTGACAAAGTCAATGGAAGCTGCTCCTCCTGTGCTGAGGGGTTAATGGGAACTCAATGCAAGGATTGTAAGTGTAACAATTTCTATTAGAAAATGAATTTCGGTGGTTCATACCGCTATTAACGGTATTTCAGTCAAAGCATAGGGTTTTCTTAATATAACTCCAGTACTTTCACCTTTTTATTCATCACATGGTCGCATACAGGCTGCATGAAGTGCACCCCCTCTCCCCTAATATTCTGAGTGCAAATAAGAAGGAGGATTATTCTGTCGCCCTTTGATTGAAATGTTCAGGAAAAACTCAATGTTGACACTTTCTATCATTCTGACAGTGTATCAGTATTTCGTTTAGATTGTAGCATGTTAATCAAGGTTTTAATTACAATATATCACAGCAAGGAATCACACATATTCTGATTCCGGACACAGTCTTTATGAAAGACTGCATCCACGTTAATCGGGTCTTATAGCATGTCCGAACATCGTAAACTTAGATTAGCTTGTACACCTTCACCAGATCCAACACTGTCAGTCGGCTTAAACGTGATATCGACATGAGTACATCTTCTGTAATTTTAAAAAGCCAAAAGTGTGTGTACGGATGGAAGTATAACGCTCATACACCTGCATATGATATGAACACTTTCTTACCCTTAATGGCTTAAGTATATCCTATTTTTAGCAACGGCTATAGTAGAGAGCCACCCGTCTGGCGGGGTACCAAGTGCAGCCATAGGCAGTGCAGCAGGTGGTGTCGTTCTGATTGCAACTGCAATTATCGCCGTCATTGTCTTCCTGAAGAGAAGGTAAGAAAATAACCAAAATGTGCCAGTCGACATGGTGGCATTGAAGTAGTTTAGTTTTAGCCGGATCTCTGACACCGTTTAAAGTTTAAGCACCAGTTAAAGTGCATGCAACATGGCGTTAGGAAAAATGTTCCCTATGTTTAGAAAATGGTCATATTAAAAAGGTGTTATGCACTAAAAACTGTCAGGAAAGCACAAAATACAAAACACTTGTAGAATAATGAAAATGTTTGCTGCATACTTTTGAATCTGAGAAGTATTAAGAACACAGTAACATCAAAACAATTTTGAAAATATTTTAGCAATGCATTTCACCATCTGACTGAAATATTCGTTCAAATAGTACTTCAGTCGTAGCTCCTATTTTGATAACTGGTTGCAAAATATTGCTTTGAAAAAAGATTAAGTTGATGAATTATTTAGATAATGAAAGTGTGTATATTGTATATAAATCTCAATAATGAAGATGAAGACTTAAAAATTGTCTGTGACGCGTTTTGGTTTTGTTTGCTTTAGAAAAGGAGCAAAGTATGAGGAAAACGAAAGCAATTACTTTACTGAGTTACAGCACAATAGCGAGACTAAGAAAGAGATAAAACCAATTAGGAAAATTAATGCCAAAGCGAAAGCAGTCATATATCTGAGTAAGTATCTGTGTATTACCTTAATGTTTGTTCACTCAGAAGTTCGATTGGAAGGAGGAAATTAACGTTTGCCAACATTCAGATACATTTTGAGACGTGACGGCATCAGAGGATTATAAAATTATTAACTTTCTAATAAATTAACAATTTGTCCTTTTGCCACAATGTTTTCAACTATATTCAATAACCATGTTTTGATTTAAGGATATTGTTATATTTGTGACAAGACATTTTCAATATCGGCTGCTTTCGATTTGATGTGTCCCGGAACCCGTCAAAGGAATGAAAAGGATAACATGAGTTCTAATATGCGTTTTTTAAAAGTTGTTTCTTCTTTGTTTGGGACAAAATTTGCGGTATCGATCGTTTCCGCCAAATTTAAATCCCGCCATTATAAATCGCCTTATGAATCATGCTGTATATATGATTCATTATTGATCATGATTTTGATTTTCGCCTTTTAAAGACATCGCAAATTTGAATAAAATATGATAGTTTATATATTCATTTTATATCGCATTGTATGTTTTTGTTATTGTATGTGTTAATGTCAACTCATCATTGTTGTTTCGATATTGAAAGATAAATGTCCAAATAATTGAGCAGATTTTTTCACACAGAGAATGCAAGTAAAAATACTTCACAACAGGACAAACCTACTGGAAACGAGTATTACGCGTGTCTTACAAAACGGTCGGGTCTGAACATATGTCAACTATGGGATTATATCAATCAGAAGAAAAGAGACAAACAATTACTGTTTTATCAGGAATATAATGTAAGTAATGGTATAAATAAATTCACATCAAATGATTTTAGTGTGTTCCAGGTATGAGTACAAATCAATTTTAAAAATATATCTATATTCGAACTAACATGATCGAATACTTATTGTTCGAAAAAACTACATTTCAATAATGCAATACGAACACCAAACCTAACGATTTTGCGAATGTCATGCACTTTACTGTTGATACCTCTGAAAAGATAACACTGTCCTGTTTGATCCTTTAGCATAGATGCTCAAGTAGATCACAAGTTAAACTTGTAATACTTACGCTAAGGTTGGATCTCATGGATCACCGGTCAGTTTTATACAAATGTTACTATTTGTTTTTACCAGCTGCTTACTTCCGGATTACACCATCCTCACGATGTAGCGATGATTTCAAAGAATAGACCAAAGAACAGATATAGAGGAATTTGTGCATGTAGGTATAATTTAACTTCGTGGAAACACATTTTATAATATTCTAGACTCTTCCACAATTACCGTAGTATAGTATCCAAATATGTCTTTAATCTACTTATCTTTGAACTTAACTTTTTTTCTCGTCATCTCGTCCAACCACCGCATTATCGCTCTGTTAATATGTCATTGTTGTTAAAAATCGTTGGACATTCCTTTTGTTCATTCTTTAACATAAATAAAGATAACATGTACAATGGGCAATATATATCATAGCAATAAAATCTCTATTCATTTAATCTTATCTTTGTCCCTAAAGAAGGTGAATTGTAATTCTTATTCAGGTAAGTTTGGACAGAAAACCATTCTGTTTCTAGGCAGTTTCATTTCACTAAGATTTCTTAAATTAATTATCTGCCAAATGTCGTTTATGTTATTGGCAAAGATAACACAGATGTGAACCTGCTGACGGTGTATAAGAAACTGTGTCATAGAATGTTTAATATTCTTTTAACGTTACAGATGACCATAGCCGTGTTCCTCTGGAAGCGGAGAAAACAGAGGAAAGTGAATATATTAATGCCTCATTTATTGACGTAAGTGCACACTGATTTTAACTGTCGGAAAATAACATAAGTTTATTTTAAATATATGAATGATATTGCTAGATCCTTTGTTATATGTTTATAGGAGTGTAAATGGTATGTAATTTCAGTAGAAATTCGTATTCAAACTAACTATTTTATATTGAAACAGTTCAATATAATACTTTATTGTGAAACCGTTGTGGATTTGATAGCATCCTTACTTTTAAAGATATACGATTTTAAATCGAAAGATAATTGTTGTCATTAAAATTGTATTCAGTCAAAATCTATATTACTTACTATTTTTTACAGGGCGTTGACAAATCTCGGAAATTTATTGCATCGCAAGGTAAGTTTTGTTGTCAATAATGTCCTAACTGTCTCTCGCTTCTGTTTTATTAGCTAATACATGTTGTGTCATTTCAATGTCTGACCATCCTTTTTCAATACGCGTTGTGTTTTTGAGTATTACTTATAGTTTATTGCATGTGTTTTTTCAAAGTCTGGTTGTCTACATATTTCGAATCACTTGTGTAAAATATTTAGCTACTTTAATACAAGTCTGACTGTCCATATATCGCAGTAAATGCAATAGTAGATTTCTGCAAAAAGGAGGAAGCTTGAAAGTGATACTAAAGTTTCTTTTTCAAACTTGTCGAACATCACAAAATCGTCGGAATCTTATGATAACAAAACGGTTCTTGTTACTTTTACTTTTAATTCGAATAGATTTTGATATTTTATCGAAACATTTTACAGGCCCCACGGAAACAATGCGAAAAGACTTTTTGAGGATGATCAGGCAACACAACGTAACACAGGTGGTGATGTTAACGAATCTAATGGAGCAAGGGACAGTAAGTGAGTCGATTTTACATTGGTAATGGAACCAGGGCATCCGGCCGTTTTTGACCTGGGTTGACCTGGAAACCCTGTACATTTGCATAGTCTGAACAGGAAATGTACCGTTTGTTTATTTAGAAATTAAAGGACAACTGAATATTAATCGTTTGTTTAAATCTGACTAGACTGTATGAGGGCTGATATAAAACTACCCAAGGGTCAGCTGCCGAATGATCCAATTCATCAGTGCACATTTGATTAGTTAAACTAAAGATAGAATTGTTACTCTTGCGATTCAAGAATTTTACAATGTTTGATTTTTTCTACTTTTTGGTTTTACATATTTTGGAATTTTCTTTACAAATATAAATGGAGTTGCAAACAAAGCACTCTTCAATCATTCAAATAAAAAGTTGGATGTTGGCATGGGCTTAGTATAATTTATGCTCTTTTAACTTTATCTTAACGTTATTGTATTAGGAGAAATGTCTGATCTACTGGCCCGAAAGTAAAGACGAAGACGAAATATACGGAATTAATACAGTTAAACTAGTATCGGAGGACATGACAACTGGTTACGTTATCCGACATTTACAAATCCAAAAGGTAAACTACGGAAGATGTTGTACACTCTTTATTGCTTATTTGTTTTGTATGGGTATTCAATATGAGGTACTTCAGCATATCTATGATTTCGATGTCATTTCCGTCAATAATATACATTATATGGTAACATCACATTAACACTAACTGTCTGTTAAAGGTAAAAATCATACCCTTGGAATAACGTCGTGTTTGCGACAATGAAGGTGTTGTTAAAGAAATCACCATGACTTTCTCGTTTGAAGTTTAAATTGAACGTATCCAGGGTTATTAAAATGAAATCCCGTTCTTAGATAATAATGATCAATTGTATTTTTTGATGAAAGTGGTAAGTTGAATATATTATGTTCCTTTAAATATCCAAACACATGCTTCTGTATTGTAAAATATACAGTAAATACATTAACGAAATATAGTTACATAGTATTTTGATTATCTTTTATATAACTTGACTTGTCTACGTCGCTGTTTATCTGTTTTATCATGTTTTCACTTTCCATGCATTAAACCGCCGCTACCTAGCTTGCAGTTCGTATATATCGATTTTATTTCACTAAATCAAATGCATGCAACTCTTTATTTGCATGCATGCATTAACATAAACAAACTTATAAGTCAACATCCGATAGTGATTCGCTATAACATGAAGTTTCGTGATTTTACATAACTCAACATTGCTGATACAAAATTATACATACAAGTTCATCGGCAGAATTATCACGGAGGAAACTGTTAAAATAAGTTTTACTTATCTCTTATAAAATTCAGTCCCATAGAGGAATGTAAAACAATCATTCTTTTTAAATCATAGCCAAACAAACATTTTATTTTTACAGAATTCAGATCCGTGGAGGGATATAACACAATACCATTTTACATCCTGGCCTGAAAAGGATGTTCCTGACAGTACATGGACATTAGTAAAGTTCTGGAGGATTGTTATGGACGACACACGTGACCAGGACCGACCAATCCTAGTGCATTGCAGGTATGTTTAGTAAATTAACTAAACACAAATCGATATTTCTTTACGTAATTGATGTATGACGGTTTACATATGTTCAAGTTGTGCGGGCGATTATTCGATCCAGCATAATTGCCTAGCAAACTAAGAAACATGGCTCTGACAGTACGTACGTACATGAACAGCGGAACCGTTGTGTATTGCAAAGAAATCAAACATGTTCAATTGTGGACTTAACAAAACCACGATGTAGTCTGTCATATTGTGATGCAAACAGAACCTTTCGATTAAGGTATTCTTTAATGCCAGCATATTTTGCTTGTATGTCGTTTAGTCAAATTAAAAACACGTGGCTCTAACAGAACGTGTCAAACTTTATAAGAACAGCTGTTCCGTTGTGTATCGCAACCGTTCAATCATTTTCAACTTTAGTTAACAGAAAACCACGATGGAGTCTCTCATAGTTTGATGCCAACTGAACCTTTCAATTTGGACAAACATCTGAAATATCTTATTACAGTTTATTATATGACATAACCAAGTTAAGAGTCGTAGGATACATTGGCTCAGATAAAGAGGGCTTGCTCGATAATTGTGAAAGCGGAATCACAATGTATGACTTACCCAACTCACACGATCCGCCGAGTTCTGTTTGAATATCAAAGGAGCAGAGACCGACAAGAATAATATAACTTGTGAAACTTGTTGGATGTCACATAAAAGTTAAACTTATCATGGTTGCATACTTTATCACAGTGCAGGTGTAGGCCGAACAGGTACATTCATAGCTCTTGACAACGCATTTCATCAGACGAGGTCTAGCGGCGTGTTGAATATGCTAGAAATCTTAGAAAAACTAAGATATCAAAGGGTGAACATGGTGCAAACAAAGGTGAGGCGTATATTGACAACTCTATAGACCAGTCGGTGTTCTTATTGTTGTTGGACGACCGCTACGCATAACATCCCCGATGTTTCCTCTTCCCTCCTCGAAACATTTATACCACTCATATACTGGTCTGACCATTGACATTTCTCAATATTTTCATGATTTATGCTTTTAAAATCTTATCCAAACACATAATGTAATGACCGATCTCTGTTCTTTGCCAATTATAACTTTCTTATGTCAGATATCAAAATGGCGTCATAATTATTTTGTCAGAAGATGGTACATTTGTATTTAAAATTCAAGATACTGGACGTAATGTTTTAAAAACATATACATTTCGAAAGACTGAAAAGTGGGCCGTCGGTTACGTTACACCAGAAACACTTTGTCGAAATAAACAATGAACACATATCTGAAATTTACATTTTGAATAGGGATTATCGGAATTAACATAATCGCTCAATTTTACGGAAATGCTTCACGAACTTGGTTAAACCCCCTCGTACGTACGATTCAACCTTATAAGATGTCCACTTACGAACAATTCCAGTTCATAAAAGGCATACTTTTAAACTATTTCATTATATAAGAGGTCCATTTATGTACAATTTATTTTCATAACAGGTCGATTTTTGTTCAATATGTTACTTATGTTCCCTTTGTATTTATAAACGTTTCACTTATGAACACAGTCGTTTCGTAACAGGTCACAGTCTATACAATATCTTATTAAGAGAGGGCAACTTCAATTCTAATGTATGAAAGGTTCACTTATGTTCAATTTTTCTTATTGATTGAAGCTTAAAATTGTTTTCAACAGTGATGTCAAGAAGGGATTATTTTGATATTTGGTGTGTTTCATGGATATCCTGAACTTGTATACCTCACAACATTTTCCCAATGCCGAGCTGGGCATTCGAACTCCATATACATGTACCTGGATTGATATCCTCAGCCGCTACAGGTTGAGGTACATAAATTACGTATAGTTTAATTACAATTTAAACCATTGACAATCAATAGCTTGTATAAATAATTGGATTGAGAGCAACTTGAAATCTTAAACCAACTGTTGAATAATGTGAGTCTACACGAGGCTGTGAAATATGTTCGGCATATATTAAATTTAGTCCAGAAAAAAAGAATCTGCTTTCAGAATATCATAACCTTGGATATCTGTCATCATATTTAAACACAGTAGGTGTTCGATGTCCTCATGAAATAAAGGAACACATTACAATACATTTAAAGGCTTGTTTCTAAAGAAATAAAACATGATTTCTTTCATTGATAGTTTTAAGATACTGCGTTGAATATTTTAAGTGGTTATTATATTTGTGTAGTACATCGTGATTTCAGGACCAGTATGTTTTCCTACACGAGGCTTTGGCCGACGCTCTATGCCTTGGTACACATTGTATATGGCCAAGAGATTATTTGGAAATCTATGATTACATGATGCAAATCGATCCGATAACAAGAGAACAACGGTTACAAACTCAGTTCAATGTAAGAACATATATTAAATGTTATCTTCTTGTCATTATACTAATTATAAACTGAAACAGATTTTAAATATCAAAATATCTTTTCTAACTGGCAAACCAGGACGACAAGAAGATGTCGACGACAAAAGGCCTTTCACTATTTTCTTAATTGTGGCTATGTGACAGGTGCTGATTCAACAAACAGAGCGATTTTCCAGTGCATAAATTACACATGAATAAATAGCAGTGACGAATATAGCTCTGCATAAAAGTGAGAGATAGTTAAAACATAATGCATTTTATGTACAAGCTACGCGAGTTTCGTCGCTCCATTCTGGCTGCACTATCAGCATGACAATACGTTTTATTATTGTATTCCGTAATGTATTAATGGTATTTCATTTATAGCTTATTGAACAGAGCATGGAATTTCGGAAGCAATTGGAAAACGAAAACCACGACACGAATGATCAAGTGTATTCAAATATATTTGTTCACACTATCAAAAGAGAGGCAGTAATTCCAAGTAAGAGAGTTTGCTATATCTCAGAATATAGGCATAGCAAAACCCTCTCTATGTGGTATTATATAAAAAGCCATTATTATTTTGGTATATGAACCAAATAGAGAGACTATTAATAGTAACACTGTCCTGCGTGGGATTTTCCCAAATGTTCCTAATGGGCCAATACCGTCATAATTGTATATGTCTCATATAAGGAGACTATGAGTAGCTGCACGGTCTTGTGTTTTTTCTCCAAATGTTCTCAAACGAGTTTTACGGTTAATGAAATACACCATTATCTAAAAGTTCTGAGTACCAATGTTTGAACACTGTTAGCTTAAGATAATATGATTCAGTTGTGTCTGATGCATCCTTGTCAGTGAATAACGTTAATACGATATCAGGTTCTAGACACGTCGCTAGACGAGTACTCGTATGTAACAAGTTCCATGTCCGATATCAACAATCAGACAAGACAGTTTAAATATCAAAACAATCAAATAGTATTTTTGGGAGTCATATACATTCATTTTCTCATGTTTGCGATGTTTCGGGTCCTTTGAAATATAATGGCATCTTTACTTTAAAAAGGCAGTTGTGCGTCGAAAGCCCATAACATACTAATAAATTCATGTAAAACGTTAAGTTTTTTTGTTTTTATTTTAGACGCACATGCTTTGGAGTAAAGCTTTCAGAGAGTATTTCAAATGTTATCTTATTAATATTTCGACCAATTGAATCAACTTCAGTTCAGGAAAAAAATATTTATATGCAACCTTCATTTTTATAATTCACGGATGCTGTTTTTCTGTCAGTTACATGTAGCTTACTGTTCCGCTGTAATGTTGAAAAGGACATTCCACAAACAAATCTTAAATTAGTCGGAGACTGTTTCTCAGAGGTAGAGCACCTGCTTCGTGATCTAAAAGTCCCAAGTCCGATTCCAGTGATAGAGGGTTAACATGTTATAACTTCTCCAAAACTTGGCACCAGTAATGGCTGAGTACTCAGGAAGTACACAACGAGGGTCGTGTAAATTGTTAATGTTTTTTACATCTTAGTTGATGAATACATGCCGAAATCAAAGAGTAAGGTTCAAGTGAAAGAGATTGGTAATGTCTTCCTACCAGTACGTATTTCTTTGTTATTATCATTATGTAAATTTAAATGATACATCAAATAAATATATTTGATTTAAGAAATGATAGTTAACACTTTCCCACATACAGCAATGTTCCGACGCCTCTGCAGCAGACGTCTTATATTGACATTGAGACAAAAAGAAAAACTTATTCAAAACTAGCAATCACTCCTTTGGTAATGATAAAACTGTCATATATAATGATGATACAGATTTTTAATATTTTACCTCGATGTTTAAATAGTCCTTTGATACAGACGTGTTGTATGTTGGAAAGGGTTACTAATCTAAAATATGCAACATCACAAATTGTTTCTTTGTAAATATAGAAAATAATCACAGACAACACTGCATACTTATGTTATAACATGTTTCGACTGGTAGCTAAATAATTGCTTTACAAATTGGTTATGAACATATGAATACACTATAATCGCAAATTACGAAACGAAAACATGCGCATATAATATATTTAGTCACGTCTCACATAAGTTAACAATCAGACATTTTGAAATACAATTACACACGAGTATAGACGATTTTCTATCCGTACTCGACAGATTAAAGTTGCTTATAAACTAAACAATGAGCACTTCAATACAAAACCAGATCACTAATAATATTCGGTTTCAATGATGACATTTATTGCAAATAACGTGTTATTGAGTATTTATCAAGTGTGTTTGAAATAAATGGCTTTTTCAAAATAACTAAAATGGTATGTTCCTAACCTATCGAAAAAAGAACCTTTTAACATTTTCTTTTGTTGTGTATGTAACTTCTATTTAATCGAATGTATTGACAAAACATTATTTTGTCTTCTTATTTGCCAACAGAACTATGAGGGTAAGGACGTGTTTATAGTGACAAAGTCGACGACGCAAGCCACTCTTGCAGGGGTATGGTCTCTCATTGCTGAACAAAATATCAAAACCGTTGTTACCATACATGGTTCTTCATCAGACCATGCTAAGGTAATTCAGAAACTCGTTGTTGTGTTATCTCCCCCTTTTATGTAAATATTTCTTTGTCCGGAGCATATCTTGCTAATGTTTGTTTTTCACGTAAAATGTCAGGTGTGCTTAAAATATGCCTGTGATGATGGGCTAGACATATGTGGGGAAGCAGCTAGTTGCTTAGAATAAGATAATCAAACAGATTGTCCTTTTAATTTCAGTTCAATCTCGAGGTAACAGACAAAGGTATCAAATCGCCTTTCGGAGCTCACCTTGTCGAAGAGTTGAACACGGAATATTATTGTCAAAGACATCTCAGATACGACAGTGTAAGACTATTGTTATGTTTATGTTTGAATAAAAAGACATGAAAATATCGCAATAGTGTGTGGTGATAGCGAAACCATGTTTGCAAAACAGGGAAAACGTAAAACATTACAGTATTTTTCGTCAAAAGAAATAAAAAGTCAAAATAGAAACAGTCTGATCGATAAACATTTCATACAGTTTTCCAAAAAGACAATTTCTGTTTTATTTGTGTTATTTGTTTTATTACGTATCGGTTATAGCTTGATTTAGAACGAAATGATTATTTAAAACACGTTTGACTCGTTCCAACATACGGACGAATTTTGACACATATATAGAAGACGACCTTTGACAACATTGTACATGCAGCCATAGGAAAATGCCTTAAATATACAATATATCGTATCACAACAATGTTTAAAGTCTTTAAATATGTCTTCATTCATTAGACTTTTCATAGTTTATCAAAATCTTCTGCTACATATTGTAGATTGGAATGGATTAAATTGAAGAAAACAAATGAAAAGAACGAACACAAACCGCTCAAATATGTCTCGTCTAGACATAATTGTCTTGTATAATTTTTCACCGTATTAATAATTGTGGAACTTTGCTTTGTCTGACAGACTGACGGTCCAGTCAATGTATCACAATTTGCATATACATCCTGGGATAACAACAAAACTGTTCCGAAGGATTCCAAATCGATGATAGATTTTCTCGAAGCAGTTCTAAACAGAGAAAGACGCCTGTCCCCTACACAACCTGTTCTAATACACTGCGGGTAAGCTGTATTCAGCCTTCATCATGTAATTTGTAGTAAATCTACAACGGAAAATGGAGTTTTGGATAAGTCCAACATGACTGCTACACATATATTTGCTATTTTCATATTAAGGTTATTCTTTCTTTCTGAACATTTTAACAAACGTTACTAATGGTCATTTCAAAATAAACTTAAACAGGTAGATATCATGCATGTTCTTACCGCGCTTTCAAGCCGGCAGATCACTGAAAAAACGTGTTTGGCACATATGTTGTAGATAAGATACAATAAACAAGCATTCCTGTGTTTGATCAGTATGGAAATGAATTAAATGCACTCGACAAAGTGCGGACTTGGTACTAACGACATACCTGGCAAAAGTACATTCACGTAAATTTAGATTCATGATTTTGAGCAATAAATATTAATTTGGAAAACAATATTTTAAAGACTTAATAGATTCGGTCATGCTATTTCCGCCAATTCGCAATCTGAATTATACGTCTGCAGCAAAGAAGCCGTGCGTTCACTAATCAAATTACAGCTTCTTTAAAGTTGTCAATTCACCATCAAAGTACAGCTACCTTAACGTTGTTAATCCATCAATGTACTGACTGTTTCTTTAACATAGCTGCAGTTTGATTGGCAAATTAGCAAACGAGAACTGAGTAACTGTTTCTCTGATTGGTTGGTGCTTTACGCCGCTTTGAGTTATATCATGGCACTTCCTGGTTAAGTAACCAGCTCTTCTGGTCCATTTATCCTGACACCAGCCAGTCAGTTGTAATGCCAAAACCTGAGCGCGAAGGAGGGCAGCCATTACCACCCACGACATTCCACACCTAGGCTACCACTACACCACCGAGGCGGTCTGACCACTGAAGTACTTTTGCATGAAACAGAGTGGATGCGTTAACCATTTACCAGATATGAACCCCTAAGAGTGCTCTAATTTGTATAAATATAAAGGAAGTATTTGTGATAATAACATAAGTTTTAATTAAGTTTTGGAAAATGAGTAAATGTTCATAAAGTTTGCAAAAGTCGTCTCCTGCAAGAGACTCACAACGTTTAAAGTTGTGTGTACCAGGACAAGATATGACTAGTGTTTACCGTTATCCACGAAATAAATATTTGTTTTCTGTATATTTTAGCGATGACTTAGAGAGGAGTGGTTTGGTATGTGTTCTCCTGGCTGAATTAGAAAGAATGAAACGAGATAAAGGACATATTAACATCATACAGTCAGTCAAAGTGATGAAGGAGAGAAACGAAACTATCATTCCTACATTTGTAAGTAAAAATATATCGTATTTTTCACTTAAGAAACGAAAATATGATTGCAAACTTTATAAACATAAGACCAAAATCGTGTCTATTACTTTAGAAACGAAAATATCATCCCGCACGCTTTAAGTAAAACAATAACGTATCTATTAATTGAGAAATCAAAATATCACTTCAATGTGTGTAGAAATTAAAACAATATCGTAGCTTTCTCTTGAGAAATTCAAATATCATTTCAAACTTTGTAAACATTAAAACAATCATCGTATCTTTCACTTTTGAAACGGAAATATTTATCCCAACGTTGTAAGTAAAACAATTGTGTAGCTAATACTATAGACATGAAACTATCATGCTATTTTTTTAGATATAACAATATCGTTTCTGTCACTATAGACACGATGCCATCATGTATAATTGTGTACGTTAAACAAAATCGTATATATCACCATAGACACAAAACTATCATTTCTAACTTAACAGTATCGTTTATTTTACATAAGAAATGAAAATATCATTCGAAGTTTCAATCTAACACTATTGCCAATTACTGATTTATTCTCAACGAAGGAATTTGAGCGTGATATACCATTGGCCATTGACATTTTACGAATGAAGTTACGTGATGTAAATATATTGTTGACATTGCTTCCCCCACCCACTGAGACTGACCTTGTTTCTTCTTATTCCCAAATATTGAATCTTCTAAAGCGAAATGCAGATATGAACATCAGCGTCATCAACGTAAACATGTTTAGACAATGTAAAGAGTGGTTAAGAAAACATGACTCATGTGTTGCATTTCATTTGTTATATAGTCAACCATGTGTTGAACTAGTAATATGAATAACAAGTTCATAGACTTTTAATTAAACTGATTTCAAAATGTTTTTTTTTAGTTGAACAAATCTGTGAATATTGCAAAATTAAATACAATGGTCAGAAAAGATAGAATAGCCAGCACGTAACTTTATCAAGGAAAGAAAAGTCATGTCAAAACCGAACATAGTTCACCCTCAATTTTTACGAATAAGAATGGAAATATTTTTTTGAGTGATACATCTGATCTTATATCACGACTTGTCGTTCATGTGTTTTGTAATAAATCAATCAGGCCCTTTAGTATGTGTGATTAATTACTACACACCTTAACTCCAAATTGTGACATTTTAAGATCCGATATATCACTCAATATTTAAATCCTTTACCTAATTGCAAAGTTTATATTCAATAATTATACATAAACACAAAGAGATATATCCTAGTTTTGCTCTAAATGAGTCCAAGGTCTTCAGCTGAAGATTTGATGTGGAAAAAGGTTAAATACATTTCTTGACAAAATGTCTTATTTTTATTTCCCTTCAGGAGCAGTACAAATACATATATGATGCCATACACTCCACATTTTACAAAGATGAAGTGTATGCTAATTGTTAAAAGGTATATGTGTTTTATTCGTAATGGACAAGTACAGAACCAATGAAGCGAACTACGGCTGTCGTCCCATCAAACAATCACTCCCAAATAACAACAATACGTTAACAAATCAAAAGAATATGTCAATTTAAATGTACAATGTTGCCTTTACGTGTAAATAGTTGAACTTTTATTGTAATGTGTTCCAATGGAAATGAACACGTTGGCTTTTGAAAAAAGTTTATATCCGGATCAGCCTGAGCATCCACACAGTCTGATCAGACTTTACACTGTTCCCGTATGACTATAGTCGAAAAAGTAATAAGACTGAGTAGATGGCCAGGATGATGTGAAGCTATCCTGCACTCATATGCCTAATAGTACCTTTACTCATGGGTAGGATCATTGGTCTCTGTTTGACTCTACATATGTAAGTTTGATAGTCAACTGTCACACATGACATACCACTAATGATAAGTATATTTTGTCAATATACAATGCCTACTTAGAGTAAACATATGTTAGTTATGTTTCATGATAAAGATTGATAAGTGTTATGTTTATTTTAAATAAGGTATTTGTTATGTATACTTGTTTTTCTTATTAAACAGATTATATTTGATTTAACATATATACATAATGTGTATATGAATCACAACATATTGTATTTACACTTCACTCATGTGTATTGAAGGAACATGTGTTTCACTAGTAGTAAATAAACTCTTTCAGTGCCGAATTTCCTCAAAGAGTATCTTACTTGTTTAAATTCGGGCGATACTAGTTTCATTTAATAACTCACATGAACCCTATATTACGATTGGCGAAAGAGTTTAACTTCTGTAAGAAATGTTTCACTTAAAAAAAAAAGATTCCCTTAGTTTACAGATTATAGTTAATCTAACATAACTATATGAACCACAACATATTGTTACGGAAGCGCCGGATGGACATCTTTCACTTAACAGTTATTGCTTACAACTTACGATTGACTTACATGTATGATTTATGACTTATGACTAAACACTTAGACCTCTAGTACCTCTATAAAGATAACTCATCAGTCAAAATGACGTTGTTTTCATAATAGTAGTATGTTACATTTTCTTTGATGTTCCTTGATTATTTTGATATGTTATACGTCTGTTGCATGTGCAGTGGTCCCATCAGTTTTCCAATACCTGGAACAGGACTCTCAAGACTAGAACTGATACATGTTTAACAGAAGATTGAGATACAAGGAAATTGTGTGAATGCTGCTTGCGCGTCACGGATATTCTCTTTGTATAAGGCAATTGAAAAGAAATCTAAAAAAAGAACAATTAACACAGAGGACAGCTGGTTTATTACCCAATTAACGTTGTAAAGAGTGAACTGCAAACTAGTGGTAAATCTCTTGTATATAGCGATATGTGGTGTAGGTTGGTAAATGATCATAGAATGCGCGTTAACAAAATTACTGAACTACTAGAATTGGGAATTCGGAGTTTATGTTAATGGAGCGATAGATGGTTTGAATATGAGAATATTATGGTTAGATATGACAAATGATTACTCATATTTAACAAGTAATACGAATAATAAGGATGGCTGTGCACTTTGTTTACTCGGTGCGATTTTGATACCAAACTCTCACGACTTCATTTGGCACAATGTTAATAAAAGTCGTCAACATGACTTCTGAATTTCTGGAATGATTACTCCATTGTATAATTTATCCAAGACTGACTAGTTGCACAATTTCTGCTTCTTGCGTTACTTAATAGACGAACATCTTTGCGTAAACTGGTTTGCTCAAACTTAGATAATTGTAACTCACTCTCTCTATGTCTGAACTCTTAGACAGTACACGCGTTAAACGTCTGAAATAGTTCCAAAGTTTTGTTCTTTCTCTCTCACAGGATTTGATTCAAGAACCTTTCGATCACGATCAAATGGCTTGCGCGTTCTATCTCGCAACAACTTGAGTTATATCACGATGTTTGTGTTGTATATTGCTAGTAGTGGTGGTGTTTCTTTTAATATTTACCCCAATTTAACATTCGTAATGTTGTATCCGAAACCAAGAGCGCCAAAGAGTAAGTGAAGACCATTAGTACCAAGTCGTGGTATGACCCGACTTGGGTTCGATCCCTGGTTTCCTGCTGTCCAAGTAGCGCTCTAACGACCACGACGCGAAGACGTTTTGTATGTCATATATCATTCCACGCGGCGTCAGTATTGGATAGGTTTTAATTTTGTACCATGGGGTGGCGTAATCGAAAAAGGGAGCAACCAACACATATTATTGTATAGAAAACGCTGTAATATGTTTGAAAAAACAACCTTTATGAATGAATAAATTGTATTAACTGATTTAAGAAACAACAAGATACAAA
>JAUELF010009867.1:0-18079 GCA_031471495.1 Clinocardium nuttallii
TTTCGCCTCCTGTGGATTTTCTGTTTCAGGAATCATTACTCTATACCTCCATCCCTCTGAGACGAAATGTGGGGCGGCCCGGATCAGTCTTGGCGGACATTGCAGGCTGATCTGGTCGATACATTACGCAGACTCCACAATGTTGGTTTTCTCGCGGGACGGCTCATATTA
The DNA here is from genome assembly GCA_031471495.1 of Clinocardium nuttallii. NCBI lineage: Eukaryota > Metazoa > Mollusca > Bivalvia > Cardiida > Cardiidae > Clinocardium > Clinocardium nuttallii. The sequence goes on from JAUELF010009867.1 coordinate 172, forward strand.
GAAGCTTTTGTCACATAAGTAGGTTCTGATAAGACGTATGAATGCGCAGGGTGATATGAACCTACACAGTTCATAAAATTCAATGTTTACTTCTTCCCCTGGATGGACACATATGGTTGTACTTTCGGAGGTGGAGGGGGAGGGGTAGAAGGTTATTATCATGTCCGTTCAACATTATATATTCATAAAGTGTACTAACATTGTATCTGTGATATGTTTAATCGGTTAGTTTACGCGAAACCCATTCGTAATTCGGTTTACACGTTTGCTTTAGATGTAACTGAGAATATTGATACTATCAATTACATTACATATTAAATACATATTAAATACTCTGTGAATACCAACCATATGTCATAAGACATCCAATATATGACCAGATCAACATGTGCATCCGCGCTGATTGATATGGATCTACACTGTTCGTAAATAAGTCATAGAAGGATTCGCAAAAGTTTAATAACAAACCAACAGTATTCATACTGATCATCTAACAGTGGTGCAGATCTGTATTTACACTTGTAATAATACGATAATGTTTGGATTCATTCAGCACTGCACACATATAAACTTTATGCGATAACGAAAATACAGTCAGTTGAAGGAAGGAATCGTTCTATCGATCTTGTACCTGAAAGTCCTTGTCTTTCTTTCCTCCTATTTTACTGTATTCTCTTGTCATGTTGTCATCCGAACTATTCGTTCGTTGGTACTTTTTACGTTTCTTGGTGTCGTCTTCTTCATGTTCTTCCTTTTCCTTGTCTTTGTTTTCATCTTTTGTTGTACTTTCGTCTGGTTGTTCAGCTGGTTCGTCTTTATCAGCATCAGCATCAACCTACAATTGTACGTCATTTAAAACATAATTATTCACAATGCCTTTGTTGTCTTCGAATAATCCTTCTTTTCGTGTGATACATTAACCCTTTCCCACATACGACACATATGAAGCAGACAGTTTCTAAAACATCTTGGCAAAAATATGAAAACTATCTGTCCATAAAGGTATAATTATAGGATAGGGTTGTTTATATTGTGACCACAGGAAGAAGTGAGCAACAGTGTTTTCAAAAGCCATCTGCTGCTAAGGCGTCAGAAAGCGTATGTATGGTTAATTGACTAATGTTAGACGAGTGTGTATACGTCATGACAATGTAAACAATCGTATATCTGTAAAGAGAGCTGGAAATAAATGAGGTTAAAGGTATACATTAAATATGTTTTTATGTACATCATAAATCAATTGATTACACTATGCATTGTTACTAACAGAGTTCAAAGTCTTAAATTTTATAAACAGGATACACTTTAAGAAGAACACAATATTATTTGAAACATTTCTTTTCGGTTGTATTAACTTTTCTTGGTTGAATCCACCTCTGATTTAGTCAACACTGGAATTAGGATAGACGATGAAACGACATGCCGGAATCATCATAGAACATTTCTACCTTTCTCATAATGTATTCAAAAGCCGAGTGCTGCAGAGGTGTCAGAAAGCGTCTGTACGATGTCGTATGTCGGATAGTTAAACAGTAATATATAAGATTCCCTTCATATGAGCAGAAGTTTAAAAGTAACAACTAAACACTACTTCTGGAAACATGTGGTTGGGAGGATACATCCGGTTCCTCCTTTTGTCATAATATGGTCTATCATTTGATAATATGTCAAAATGTTAGACTTCTTTCAAGTTTTCTTATTAAAACATTTAAGTAAAGAAATAGAAACAACATCTACGGAATTAGTTTGCAGTGATTAATACTACATTAATGCGCGTTTCAGTCAATTGAAAAGCAAACAAGATCAGTGATTTACGACTCGGATTCACTTTATAACCCTGTGTATTGTAAACCATTGTAAATACATTTTACAAATATCAAGAGTGTGTATTTAAATATAAAACCGAACAAATTATAGCATAACCTTAAATATTTGATTAAAGTGTTTAAACCTACCTGTTAGCATTATACTTTGCATATATTTAGTGTATACAGCTTGAATAATTTGATTTTTAATTCATTGGGGAGACCATGATATGATCTTCAAACACCCTGTATGTTTTAAGAATTTTAAATATTTCCCACATACAGGAAATATGCAGCAGAAGACTTTGAAAACATCTAGAAATAATTATTGAAAATCTCTGAAAACGAAGGTATACTTACTAAAAATAGCTGAAAACGGTGTAACATTTTTTTCAAACGTTAGTTACTACAGAGGCGTCAGAAAGGGGCAATTTTAGCAGAAATAAAGGCATTTACACTTCTATATCTATGTAAACGAGTCCCCCATTCAATACAAATTTAAGGGGGAATATTCAAAGCCGTGTGAGTAATTTGACGCCCCTTCCGTCTAAATTGGACACTGCGTCTTTAACCCATCTACGTAAAGGATGACATTAACAGAACGATAGTTTGTTTTACATGTGACACTAAAAGCCATTTGTGACAATACCATCTGTTTAACACAGTGAACAAATGTCTTGATCTTACAGCGAAGCAAACAATGGAGCGCCGCTTTGTCAAAGCTTTTATGACCAATGTAGATTCAGATCAACCGGTGCTTCCACGCAGTCTGATCTGATTCTACACCGTTCTCCAATTAGTCATAGAAGGTTTCAAGAAACTCCTGTAAAGCCGCACCCATAATGGACCCCTTGCACGAGTGTGCAGGCAGGTGTATTTCCCACACGTGTAATATATTACCTTTGGATGGCTTTCCTACGGCGCTGCCCAATTAGCCTATATACATTATGGAATTCTCGTATCGATTAGACAGACAGACAGTGGTGTTCTGTATCAAATTAAAGTATTTTCCTGTATCGGAACAAGCTTATTGGTCAATGAAATAGAATTGATATCTTCATTGTTTGAAGTGTCATAGCTCTTGGAAATATACATATTCGCCATATTTACATTGTCATGAAAACACTCATCCGAATTCAAAAGGAATTGATTTGTTCTAATATATATATTTCTTCAGCAACAGATGTTGTTTGATAGTTGTCGATTTGGATATAAAACTATTTTGACTTGTTTACATCCAGTAACTTTAAAGCATTTTTGAAAAGAAGTCATAGCTTCAAATGAACTATTTCTCCTTGTAAAAGTTACATCTCAAAATTTGACATGTTACAAAAAATGTCAAAAGCACTCTTAGAAAAAATGTAGACATATACCGGCTAAACTTCACGCAACTAAATTTACCAAGAAAATTCAAATTTATAACAAAAATAAATGGACATATATTAAACCCCTTTTTCGTTTAGACCAAATTGTATTTTAAGTAAAAAACAATCATTTAACTATAGATATATCTAGCTGTATTCGGTGAGAGTCTATGAGAACGTGTTCTACAGTAGCTCTTAAACTATTAAGTGAAAAACCAAACTATCCTAGTCTATAGTTCTTAATTAAAAGCCCCGTATTACTAATGGCATGACTCCGTGTCCTTTTGACTTATAATAATATTGTTTTTGTTTGTAACATTAACTACATTCAATCAATTATATAAATGACCATGCACCACGTTCGAATGGACGCTATCTTTTTAAAACATCTTAGAAAGGAACCATGATGAAATACACTTCGCTGTGATGATAAAAAGATGTGTCTTGTACGGCATTTTGTCTATGGTGTTTTTAGAATAGCCTTAAACAGTAATCAATAATGTTATTTGAACAACTTGTTTGTCTACTTTCTTGTTTAACACTTTACCTCATATAGACGTTTTCTGACGCCTCTGCAGTTGACTATTTTTGAAAACCGTGATTGTGACAAAAGAAGAAATTGCTCAAAACGAGCAATTTCTCCTTTTGTCACAATGTTTTCAACTTGAATAAGTAATAATATGTGTACGTGTTTGTCAAGATGTTATCAAAGTCATCTGCTGCAAAACCTTTAATGTTTTACCCTAACAAACTCATGTTCATGTTGGTAGTTACCCTAACAAACTCATGTTCATCATGGTCTTTCAATTAGTATTTGAATGACCATGTGCTCATGTTGGTAGTGGACGATTTTTAGGCTAACAGTTTTAACCTTCCACAAATACAACAAATCTGCACCAGACGACTTGGAAAACATGTAGTCAAAGCATGTAGAAAAATCCCTTTAAATGAATGTACAATTACTGGGGGGGAAATGAAAACATTGTGACAAAAGGAGATATTGCTTATTTTGAGCAATGTCTGCTTTTGTAACAATGTTTTGAAACTTCGTCGACCTTAGAGGCGTCAGAAAGCATCTATATTTGGGAATGAGATACACCACACCTCAGTTGGCGTAAGTTATGTTCGTAAATCTATTCATAACGTTTACAAGGACATTCGGATAAGTGACTATCAATTATGTGTTGACCCTTAGCCTGCTGAATTACAGTAACTAGTATTATACGCGTTGACCCTTAGCCTGCTGAATTATAGTAACTAGTATTATACGCGTTGACCCTTAGTCTGCTGAATTATAGTAACTAGTATTATACGCGTTGACCCTTAGCCTGCTGAATTATAGTAACTAGTATTATACGCGTTGACCCTTAGCCTGCTGAATTATAGTAACTAGTATTATACGCATTGACACTTAGCATGCTGAATTATAGTAACTAGTATTATACGCATTGACACTTAGCCTGCTGAATTATAGTAACTAGTATTATACGCGTTGACCCTTAGCCTGCTGAGTTACAGTAACTAGTATTATACGCGTTGATTTTCAACAGTTTCTTACATATTTATAGAGTAGCACATGCCAATATACAGATAAACACATTGCGAACAATGAACTAATTTGTATCGTTCACATGTTTTGAACTCACTGAAAGCATGGTAACTAAATATGAATTGAATATCAGATTATAAAGGGTCAAAATAAAAACTAATATTGATAAAAACATTCCACTCTGATAATAATAGCTATTATAAGAATATAGATCTACGCTGTGAACTATCGAATTGCTTATTTGTATTTTTATGAGGTTTTATTGTTAATTCTTAACTTAGGATATTATCCTTATAAAGCGGCGTATTCGTTTAATATGGTTGGTCTTAACATTGAAATTAGTTCAACCATTTTACCTTGTATCTACAATTCTGTATCCGTACATGAGCGTCCAATTGCGAAACCAAGCCTAAGGTATTTCGATTAGCGAAGATCCATACCAGCCAGAGCATACCATACGCGCAGTCTGACCTGGTTCTAAATGGTTCGCCAATTGGTTAAAGAAGGGTTTAATAATTGCCAGGCAATTATTGTCAATTTGAAAGAAATTAAATTAGATTCTAAAAGTAATATAATTACGCTAAGGTTGTATTTATGGAGTACGATTTAAACGTTACGGGTAAGGAACACTGGTAAAGTTCAATTGAAGATATACTCGTTCCCTGACATGGATTACCATAGACGCCCCTGCAGCAGACGATTTCCTGTACACATTGTGGAAAAAGGAACAGAAACCTTAAACCAACTATTCCAAAATTGTAATAGTGTTATACTTTCAATTGTGTAAATAAATACATGTAGTGCAATGTTTTAAAAATGTCTTTCCAACGCATACGACTTTACAGTATCATACCATATACACAAAGGTAAACAAATCCAATTTGAAGATGCATTTTCAATACTGTGGCAAAAGGACAAATCGATAATGATGACTAACTTCTCCTTTTGGATGATATATTTTAGCTCTATTCACTAATAATACGTTCATTTATAGAGATTTCCCATAGATTAGCCTAGACATGTTAAGAGTTGTCTGTTGATTGATTGGTGGCCTGTGGAAATAAAGGTTAAACATCTCTAGAGCGTTAAGATAGCCTAAAGGTAGCCAGCAACCAATAAAATAGCCTGTTACGTATATCTTTAAGCAGCCCTTATACTATATAATACAAACGTACGCAATTTCAAACAAATTGTAACTAAAGCATTTTAAAAAAGAAATAAAGGTCATGCATATTTGCAAATTGCATCATATCAAGAAAATTAAATTAAATGGTTGTGAATTTAAGCGGAGCGTTTAACATGTACATAGTTCATTTCTGTTGTGAACATGTACGTGCAAACGAAGATAAAATTATGTACATTGTGTAAACATAATACAGATTTTATGTTATTAAGATGCTATCTAATCTGATTCTAAAAGTAGTGTTGGTTTGCATGTGAATACAATAGGAACAAAGTACATGACACATAATGACATACTAACAAGTATATATATATATAATATATATGTTCGTTGGGTGACGGGTGCACATCTATGCTTTCTACCTAACTTGCTTATAAATTTATAAATACTATCGGTGCAATTTAGTGTACTTACTACGCTCCAGATTCGGGTAAAACTAAAAACCTTTCATAAACGTGTCGATTAATTATACAAGTTTAATAATCAATTATGGATTAATTTGCTCGACTAAGTTGTTCAATCTACGGACTTTAAAAAAAGTATCATAGCTTAAATAATAAGGAACATTGAATGATATGATTTATGATGCACTTGCTTTCTTACTGTAGTTATACTATATAAGAACCAACACGACGACACGCTGTTGTAATACTGTACAGAGGACTATATGAGTGAACAGGTATTTTCCCAACAATATTTCTCGTTTTACTCAACCAAATTCTATGTTGTAGGTAGGCCTACTCAAATTAATCGTCTCACTGAAACGATTCTTTTGAATGTCGAATAAAGAGTTTAGAACAAGGAAAATGCCCCTTCAAACTAAAATTGGTCTTATTGCTATGGTAACAGGAAAGGTCCAATTGATCCTTCACCCAAGAGCTGTAGATCAGGGTCATTTTTCATGTTCTAAAATCCTTATTTGACACTAAAACTCTATGCTGTGGGTACTCAGTGAGACGATTCGTTTAAGTACCACAACATAGGGTCTGGTTGGGTAATTAAATATATTGTTTGGGGAGAAAAATCGAGCTTATCTACCCATCTGTTCACTATTCTCCTACATTTAAAAGATCCATAAATTCATATTTTGAGTGAAAGACCTACAACAGTAGCCCGACTTGTTTCATGCCCATTTTTGAAAGACACTGTGACAATCGTCATTCGTCTTACACCGATGGGCTAACAGTCTATGTGGAAAAGCAGCCAGTTGCTTTGAAAGTATGTTGTGTGGAGTACTGTTGTTAGAAAACCTGGAAAAATATCAGTAGGTTAACTGGTCGTCGTGATATGACTGAAAAATTGTTGAAAACGGCGTTAAACCCCAATCAATCAATTCATGCACATGTGATGAAGACACATTAAAGCTTTACTCTGTTCTTCAAATATTTACCCTTTTGAAATGTCATACTCGTATAGACTTTATTAGATTTAAATACCTATTTAAATTGAAAGTTGAAATACAAAACAGTACTAACATTGACAGGTCTTAGTTACGGTTGTGTAAAAAGGTGTAAAACGTTGAAAAACAGAGTATCTATTGACAAAGATATCATTATATTAGACTAAGTATTTAACCCTTTCCCTCATATAGACCCTTTCTGACGCCTCTGCAGCAGTCGGCTTTTTGAAAACATAGTGACAAAAGAAGAAATTGCACAAAACCTGCAATTTCTCCTTTTGCCACAATGTTTTTAACTTTAAGTCATAGGTTATCCATTCAATTCTAGAGATTTTCTATGTTTTGACAAAATATGTTTAAAGTCGTCTGCTGCAGAATTGTCGTATGAGGGAAAGGGTTTAATAATAATTGCATGAGCAGTTTTTCGCAGCATCTGCAGCAGACGAATTTTGGAAGCATTTTAACAAAAAGGAGCGATGAGCAATCTCACCATCTTGGCAAACTGTTTCAATAGTTAATTCTGAAACCCTCATTTGTAAATAATCCCAATATATTTACTGAAATCGTTTGCTGCCGATTTGATGTATGTGGGAAGGGGTTAACCAGCATGTTAGTAAATGTATTTGATGTATGTGGGAAGGGGTTAACCAGAATGTTATAGTAAATGTATTTGATGTATGTGGGAAGGGGTTAACCAGAATGTTAGTACATGTATTTGATGTATGTGGGAAGGGGTTAACCAGAATGTTAGTACATGTATTAGTATAAATTATTGTCCCCTGGTGTACTTGGACTTTATCTTGATATTCCTGTACCAAATTGACTGAACAACAGTTACGTTATTGTATATAGCATGTCATAATTAGAAAAGTATTTGATATAATATATATTTATTGTGATAGTTTGTCTAATTTAGAAGACTATATTTCTAAATATTTTTGAAAGATTTGCGGTCACCGGAAATATGTTGAACCATTTCTGTTCAAGTGTGTTGCATACAAATACACCAGAAGGGTACGACTTGCCTTAGTTAAAAAAAAGTTGAAATGTTAGACATTCAATATACATTTAGTTTATATATGTTTACAATATAAGAAATAAATGTAAATTGACCTTTACTGGTGGAGGTGCTATAACCAGGTTATTATCCGTAACATCATCCCTTGGTTTCTGATCTCTATTTTCTTCCTCGTGGTCATCATCTGTCTTTTCTGCTGTTTCCTCTTTGTCTTCCTGATTAGTATGTGTGTCTTGTTCAACTTTTTCTTGGCGTTCAACTTCCTTGTCTGATTGCTGGTCTTCGTCAGCGGTTTTATTCAAATGAACTTGCTTTTGCTCTTCGTTATCATTATCGACTATTTTATCTTCTTGTTGATGTTCATGAATATCATCAGTCTTGTCTTCTAGTGTATCGGCTTGGTCTTTAGACTCATCTTCCCTATCTTTAGTTTGTTGTTCGTCATTGTTCGTTTGTCCCGCATGTGTGATGATGTTGTCGTCTATAACGTCATCCTGCTCTTTCTCGCTATCAACAGGTACAGGCTTGACTTCGTTTGTGTCATCAACTTCGCCATCGGTATCCTCTTCGTCGTCCTCTTCGTCGTCGTCCTCTTCTTCTTCGTCATCATCATCTTCGTCTTCATTTTTGCTACCATCATTGTTGTTGTCGTCATTGTCATCTTTTTCGTCTTCTTGTACATATTTTTCTTCTGTCTCTTTTTCAATCACATCTTGTTTGTTATCCGCTTCTTTTGTCTCACTGTCTTCCTCGTCATCATCTTCGCCCGATTCCTCATCGTCGCTTTGCTCTTCGACATCTTGACCCGTGTCATCCGGGCTCTCGCGGTCTTCCTTTTGTTCGACACTAACTTCATCTTGTTCTTCATTTTCGGGAATGTCGTCATCTGTTCCTTTTTGGTCTATATGGTTCAGTTCCTCTTCTTCTGTTTGATCTTCGTCCTTTAAAATCAATATATTTTGAAAAAGATTACAATTTTAAAAAACAAATATATATTTTTTACAAAAGTTGTATAAGTTTTAACATATTTTGTCAAAAAATGTAAAAGCTCTTTAATTGAATGGATAACCTATAACTAAAGGTGGAAAACAATGTGTCAAAAGGAGAAATTGCACGTTTTGTGCAATTTCTCCTTTTGTCACTATGTTTTCAAAAAGCCGTCCGCTGCAGAGGCATCAGAAAGCGTCTATATGAGGGAAAAGGTTAAAGCCTTCATAAGTAGTCTGCTGCAGACTTCAGAAAGTGTCTGCATGTGGGATAATATCACCAAAACAAGCATGATAAGCTAATAAGCTGGCGTCTTTTTCAATGGTTATATGGCAATATAATTATGTTTGCTCTTATATCATCTGAAATTTCTTTATAAAAGACATATTCAGAGCTGATGGAAGCCATGACCCTGTGTATGAGATGTATAACGCTCTCCCAAAGTGAACTTAACTGCAGCAGACGCCTTTGAAAACATCAGGGCAAAAACTATCAAAAATCTATATAAATGAACATAATTATATTATGAATACGAAGAAGACATTGTCGTTAACGAGGCCATTATTCATCATGAGCATCTTCTCCTCTTGTCACATTTTGTTCAAAAGTCATCTAATGAAGATGCGCTACAAAATACATCTAGATGTGGGAAGGGTTAAATGAAAGTGCTTAGATGTTGAAATATGGAATGCAAAATTGATTGATGTCCTACTTTGAACCAGTTTCTCCAAGCCCACCCTGGTAAATGGTAATACTTTAAAGTATTTAAGAGCCCAGCTATAAAGTTTTATCAAGAATATTTATCAGTTTTACCCTAGGGAGCAAAACAAATATTTCTACATTACATGAAAGATCAAGTTAGTACACTGAACACAAATCACTGGACATCAATCTCATAATAATTACTTTGGATTCCCCTGTACCAGATGACTTTTGGAGATATCGTTTTATTGTTTCTTTTATTGGGGGTTTTACTCCGCTTTCAACATTATTTCAGTAATATCACGGTGACAGTTCACTTATTCATGATCCCTGGGTAAACAAACCAGTACTAGGCTAGTAAATGTGTCTTGCCCAGGGGCACACTCCACCATGACCGTTGTGCCGCGACTGGGGATCGAACCCGGTACACCTGGTTTCAAATCCCTGACACTAATCACTCGACCACGCAGATTCCTTGGAGATATCGTAGAAGAAGGAGAAATAATTAAACTAAACAAGCAATGTTTTCAATTCTGTATCTTTAAACAAATTTACCAATTTGCAGATATCTATTTCAACAGATATTTTTAAAAGCAGAAGACCCTTAACCCTTTTCCCTCATATAGATGATCTCGGACGCCTCTGCAGCAGACAACTTTTTGAAAACATGGGGACAAAAGAAGAAATCGCTCAAAACGAGCATTTTTTCCTTTTGTCACCATGTTTACTTCTCTATTCAACTATTGTTCTTTCATTTAAGGGAAGTTTACAAAATGTTTCATCATCAGTGCTGAAGATTTGTTGCATGTGGGAAAGGGTTAAAGTTTCACATCGGGTACAAGCTTAACTTATCATTTTCGGGTTAGGCTTTATATACATTTCTTTCTAAATTAACCCTTGCCCACATACAAAAAATCTGCAGCAGACGCCTTAAAATGATTCAAATTGAAAATAGATATGTATCTAGACAGCAATGTGTTTTTTTTATAAATGAGAAAATATTTATTGGATCAAGTTGTAAACAGATTGGCAAACAGAAATTGGTCATTATGGGCAATTTCTCCTTTTGCCATCATGTTTTCAAAAATGGTCTAAATGGTGATTCGGAGAAACCATGTTAATGTGTACAGACCAATCTACACTTCCTTTCAAAGGCCTCTGGTCTTCCAAACATTTTAAATGTGTCTCAAACCTTAAACATTAATTTGTCTGATTTTGGAACTGCCTAATTTAATTATCACCATTCCCTCTTTTCCCACAGACAGATGCATCCACAGCAGATGAATTTTGTAAATATTGTGGCAAAAGGAGAAATTATACATCCATAGCAGATGTCTTTTGAAAACATTGTTGCAAAAGGAGAAATTCCCTTCTGCAGATTTGTTGCATTTGTGAAAGGGTTAACCCTCTTTCCCACATATAGACGCTTTCTGACGCCTCTGCAGCAGCTGACTTTTGAAAACACTGCACAACAAATGAAATTGCTCAAAATATGCAATTTCTTCTTTTGCCACAATGTTTTCAACTCTTTTTCAGTAATTAAACCTACATTAAAAGAGGATTTCTGCGAGTTTGCCAAGATACTTTCAAAGTCGTCTTCTGCAGTTGTGTTGTATGTGGGGAAGGGTAAAACAAAGGAGTGTATCCCTACCATCTTTATTATACCTTTGTAAGTTGACAGAAACATTGTTTAGAAAACATTGAAGGTTCAGAATAGGCTTAAAGGGCCAGGATGATAGACATGGCGGAGATAAGATAATCCTAATGGCTCATCCTGAATGAATCCTCATTGTTGTTACAAATCATGGTCGATAGACTATAGCCATGACAAGTCTTTTGATAAATTGTTCTCATAGTATATTGGGAATAGATATCTTCAGTCTGGCTAAACAGTATTGTTGTCGGATGACAAATAGCAATATATGCTTGATAAATTCAACATTAACCATCTACCATTCTGATATAATGGGGATTTTATTGCCTGATTTGCAAATATTCCACTCAAAAAGTGTCAAATCTAGAAAATTTAAATATTTTGAATAAAGAGTTGGAAATATTATAGTGGGGAAATCAGAATTTGAGCAATTTCTCCTTTTTCCCATTCCCAAACAATTTCTTTCTTATTACCAAAGCAAACCCTCTGTTGTGTGCTTCCAAAAGAGTTGTCTCAGTGAGACGATTATTAAAAGTGCCCACATCATACAGTTATAGGGTAAAACAATGGTGTTTTAAGCCTACTTCAACAGTATTTCATTTGCATGCCAGCTTTGCCTGGGTAAATTTCCAGTACTACTGTCATTATTTATCCTAGAAGTGGAACCGATGCATCAGTAGTAAAACCATCCCCACAACCCTGAGCACCAATGAGGGAAGCCATTACTACCATAAGTCTTCAGTATGATCAAACCGGGGATCCAACGTTGGCCTCCCATTCCAGAGGTGGATCCTCTAACCAATACGCCAGAGATATAACATGAAATATGCATATTTTGGACAGCTCTGTCTACTCTGTCATGGGGCTGCCTCGTGGTGTAAGTTACGGGTTAGATGCCTTGCCAGGTCATTCCAAAGATTTGATCCGAAGTTGAATGGTTTTTGAATTGAGGTAATTAAGGCTAAAGTTTTGTGATGATGCAGACGATGCCAAGGATATCACTGATTCGTTTCCTTCGAAAACCAGACCAGCTAAAATGGTTGTTATGGATTTTTCTCCTTGACACTCAGGGTTGTGGGGTAAGCATTATGACTGACTGACTGCATGGTGTCTGTTAAGTGGACCAGTAGAACTTGGGTAACTTACCCATGAAATGCTGTTATATAACTGAATAAATGTTGAAAGCAACGTAAATCACCATACAATCAAAAGGTGGGTTAAATGATGATTGAGTGATGGGGAGTCACATGATGGACAGGCTTAAAACTACACTTCAAACTATAAGGAGGAAGATTTCACAGCTGTCAATTCTAATTAAATATGTGAAGGAAGGGGGAGGGAGAAAATTCTTAACCCCTTCCCACATTATATAGACACATTTTCAAGTCACATTGAGTAGCAGACGACTTTTAATAACATTGTGCCAAAAGGAGAAATTGCTCAATTGAGCAATTTCTCCTTTTGTCACACTGTTTTCAACTTTATTCAATAACTTTATTTTCATTTATACAGTCTTAATAGTTTTCCTAGATGTTTATAAAGGAGTATGTATGCTGCAGATTTGTTGTATGTTGAAAAAGGGTTTACAGAATAGAGTAAATTAAAAAGGTCTGGGGTTAATTTGTGGCATATTCCATACCTTTCACACTTTTTTCCCCCTACGCTTGACAATCTTCAATTTAACTTTTTATTTGACAACATATCAGTCATCTGCTTTGAAAACATCATTCTGAGGAAAACAAAAAAAGTAGCATCATGAAAATTAGAATTGTAACGTAGATACTGACTAAAAAACAGGGTGAGAAAGGAGAAATTGCTTGTTTTGCTATTTTCCAAAAGCCTCTGTGTTTGGAATAGGGTTTATCTTTTGAGTATTTACCTTTTCACAGAGAAACTCTATATTGACACACCTACAGCAGATGACTTTGGACATAAATAGTGGCAAATTTGATATTGCTCATAACATGACGTTTCTTGGTTTCCAACAGTGTTTTGTGTGTGTGTGTGTGTTTGGGGGGGGTATCAGGGGACTGATAGCCCATTGGTGGAATACGATCGAATAATGATGATGCTTGACTTTTGTCAAACATCCCAAAGAGTGTGTCAATTTAATAGCAATGAAATATCAAGCATACGCTGGTATACGCTGACATATGCTAGGGGAATGTTAGGCATAGGTTTTTACGTTTCAAGCACGTTTGCATATGTTGGCTTATGGCGCTGTCACAATATTGTGTATCATACTAGCGTACACCAGCATATGATAAATATCACACCTACGCTGTTATATGCTTACAAACGCTAGGGATACATTAAGCATAGGTTTCAAGCACGGTCGCATATACTGGTAGCCCTTTGGTGGAAGACGATCGAATGACATTGACTTTTGTCAAACATCCCCAAGAGTGTGTCCATATAATGGCACTGTCACACTGTTGCATATCGTACTAGCGAATGCCAGCATATAAGAAATATTATGCATACGCTGGTATACGCTGACATATGACATAGTTTTTCTACGTTTCAAGCATGGTTGCATATGCTGGCTTATGGCGCTGTCACAATGTTGTGTATCATACAAGCGTACACCAGCATATGAGAACTATCACACATACGCTGGTATACGCTTACATACGCTAGAGGTACGTTAGGTTTTATAAGTTTCATCAAGCATGGTCGCATATGCTGGCATACGCTGGCTTAGGGCTAGGCTGAACATTATTTTTCAAGCATGCCTAAAAAACGTGTTCTTATTCGTACATATGGTTTATACGCAAAGCAGACGCAAGGCATTCTTTGAAAACGCTCATACGCCGACATACGCTGGTATGAAGGTGTATACTGTACAGTGAGCGTATTGATGGTGCATGAGTAACGTATGTCTGACATAGCTGCAACATATAGACATCCTGGTGTATGCCTAACGTTTGAGTAACGTATATATAACGTACAACTAGCATATGATTGGCATATGGCAAGCGATCCTCTGCGTATTGCCAGCGTTTTTGATCAAGTATATATATAGGATCTCATTTCTAGATATTCTACAGTTCTTCATAGACTTATATTGGTACTTTGTCACGTGATAGTGGTACACTAGATATGAGTGATAGTGGTACACTAGATATGCGTGATAGTGGTACACTAGATATGCGCAGTTCATTCGCTAGCCATACACAGCCTACGCTTGACATACGGTGGCGATACGCTTTTCATACAAAACTCATAGGTTCAATACGGTAAGTACATGTATACAAGTTTGTATTTTCAATGGCTTTTTGTGCGTATGAAATTTAATTTATGAATTTTCATATGCAATAGTGTGACAGGGCCATAAGCTAGGGCTTGAAATATTGATGAGAAGGACAAGAATATATAGAAATCAATTTCAACATTGTAAAGGATGACTCCAAGCAAAACCATCAGATAAGAGGTACATGTAAATGATTCAAACAGGTTTTACCTTATCTTCTAGTCTGTTCATGGGAAAAAATGACAAATTGGCATTTCTGAGCATTGTTGGGTCAGATCAGAAATCAAACCCAAATGGACAGAATATTTTACCTTATGTAAGTAATATGTGAACAGTGAAGATATTTATCAGACTGTTTAGGTGCAAATGTTGATCTTAATGAACACTGTTCACAAAGCCAACCTTTTACCTGGCAAGGCATCTATGTACTGATAATTGTTTAAAGAAATAACCAAATTCTGGGGCTTTACCACTGAGATATATAGTATATACAGTTTGGACTGCATCACTGAATCTTACTTACCCTATTATATATCATTAAACTTCAGCCATATTGTATCCACAAACAACAATATATCTTATCAAAAGTTAAAGAAAAGTTATTGGATAGAAATGGAACCATTGTTCTAAAGGTTTTCTGCAGCAGATGTGTTAAAATACATGTGTTAACTGTTTACCTGATATCCGCTGCTATGGAAATGACTATTTAGATCAAATTTGGGAAAATGAGATTTTTTTTTTTTTCAAAAAGAGAAATTGTTTATGATGATTAATAAAGATTTTTTTTCATTAAATGGCACCACTTAGAGTTGTGTTGTATACAACAACACTAAGAAGTTCAAGAGCCTGCTTTTGAAGGTTCAAGTATCCTTAACCCTTTCCCTCAAACAACAAATCTGAAGTAGGCGACAGAGTATAATGTATTGAGTTATCTGGAGCAGATGCATCGAAAAGCATGTCAACAATTTCAAAAGTTGTCTGCAGCAGATGCCTGAATAATGTCTGCATGTGGAAAAGGTTGAGTATTTCTTCAAAGTAGGGACCTTCACCCTATAATTATGTCTTTTTCATGATAAGTTATTAATTCTACATGGATTGTCAAGCAAATCCTTCGAGCTTGTATGAATCACTCCATGTCTGCTGCTTTGATACTCAACTAAGTTTTTGACAGGAAAGTTTAGATCATTATAACTTAAACCCTTTCCCACGTGCAACAAATCTGCAGTATACAACTTTGAAAACGTCCAGCCAAAGCACAGACAATCCCCTTTAAATGAAAGAACAATAATTGAGTAGATTTGAAAAAACATATATTTGCCTAGATGTTTTCAAAGTCAGATTTGTTGCCTGTGGGAAAGGGTTTTAGTCCCTTTCATAATGGACTGTAGCACTGAATAGAGACACAAACCATGCCAATGAAGCCTGTTGAACAGTTCACAGGTTAATTACCTTTTAAAAGGTACCATTACCCTTTCCTGCCAGACTCTTCAAAGCATATCCATCAACATTTGTACATCTGGAGCACATAATACATAATGAATATACCATTACTATGACATTAATGGCATCAACATATAATGTATTATAAATTATGAAAATCAGCTAAACATTAGCATTTGGCTGCTTTTTCAAAATGATGTTTCAACCCATATCATCTGTGTATCGAGACACAAGTGAGGACTGATTGAAGAGTATCCTGACTGCAGCAAACAACGCATATTGAGCAATATCTTCTTTCATCTGTAGTGACCAACCCTTTTCAACATACAATAATCTGTCAAAACCTCTGAGTAACAGACATGTATGCTTTGATAATAATTGTATACAAGGAAGCGAAAACAATTAATCAAAACAAACAATATTTTTCTACCATTACAAAGGTATTCATGTTTCCCACATATGGACAATTTCAGACGCCTCGATCTGCAGCATATGACTTTTGAACACATTGTGGCAATGGTGAAATTGCTCATGATGAGCAATTTCACCATTTGCCAGTGTTCATTTTCAACTCTATTTAATAATAAATTTTTCATTAATGGAGATTTTTAGGGGTCTTGCCAACCTACTTTCAAAGTTGCTGCTGCAGTTTTGCTGTATTTGGGAAAGGGTTAAATAATTCTCCAACAACTTCCTTTCTGTTCTGAACATGCTATCAAATTGGAAGAGTCCACACGATATGCATGGATATATCACATGAGTAAGTGACAGATGACACATGGCGTAAATGAGCTGTAAACTAAAATGGCTCCCTTTAATCATTGAAGGTTGTAAATCAACAGAGCCAATATAGATATTGACCATGATAACGGGCCATTTAAACCCTTTCCCCTATACAACCAATCTGCCAAAAACTATGAAAACATCTGAACAAAACTATGAAAAATCTCTATATTAAATGAAAATGCGGTAAATTAGTTAGAAACATTATGGCAAAAGTAGAAATTGCTCATTATGTGCAATTTCTCCTTTACCCACAGTGTTTTCAAGATTTATATGCCGCAGATGTGCAAGAAAGTGTATGTATAAGGGAAAAGTTTTTTCCCTTTCTCACACTGAACAAAATCTTTGGCGGTCGATTTTGAAATCTAGGCAGAATTGTGAAAAATTTCTATAAATAAAAGTAATTTTCATAATGGGTAATTTTTCTCTTTTGCCAAAATTATTTTTTAATTCACCTGTTACAGATGTGTCTATATGTAGGAAAGGGTTGAATCTTTTTGTCAGAAATCAACTCTTATTAAAAAAGTTTTCTCTGCATTCAATCTATTTCAAATTATTATTTCTCTTTCTTGTATACTAACAACTTTAAATGGATCTGCAACAGGAAACATTTAAACAAGAGGGCCATGATGGCCCTGGATCGCTCACCTGAGTGTTAACAAGATTTTCCTTAAATTTGACCAAACATGACTTGGTTTCGAACTTGGCCTAGATATCACTTAGACAAACATTCTGACAAAGTTTCAACATGCTCAAGCCAAAAATGTGGCT
>JAUELF010009978.1:0-18078 GCA_031471495.1 Clinocardium nuttallii
CAGGTCTAAATATTCTCCTTGTGCTAAATTTCAAAGCATTACTACAGGAAGCCGCCTCCTGGCGGCTTCCAATGATACATTAGCCCGTTGGTGAAATTAAAACACATACTCGATGTGTTTGTCACTTGGACTAACAGTCTTATTGTGAATATTAATGGACCGCCGGCATGGAAATGCATTATTTCGATCTCTGTACTCGTGGAAGATAACGTTCCGATCTCTGTACTCATGGAAGATAACGTTCCGATCTCTGCACTCATGGAAGATAACGTTCCGATCTCTGTACTCATGGAAGATAACGTTCCGATCTATGTACTCGTGGAAGATAACGTTCCGATCTATGTACTCATGGAAGATAACGTTCCGATCTCTGTACTCATGGAAGATAACGTTCCGATCTCTGTACTCGTGGAAGATAACGTTCCGATCTCTGTACTCATGGAATATAACGTTCCGATCTCTGTACTCATGGAAGATAACGTTCCGATCTCTGTACTCATGGAAGATAACGTTCCGATCTTGATCGTTTGTACTACCACGTCTCACCATTTCAACCAACACGGGAACATTCACAAATATATCCTGTATACCTAATTGCGAACGCATTGGACCGAATGATGTATTTAGTTGTCCGCAGTCGATTAAATTATGTAAACTAGTTTAAGCCGCATCAAGCAAAGGGGACTCTTTTCAGGAAATACGGGTTTGTGTTAGGGTCAGCCGGCGTATTCGTGTAGCAGGTTCGTTAAAGTGTGTCGCCTACCTCCCTCTATACCAAGAATATGTGAATCTCTTACTGGAAACACGCCGATATCCTATTACAATTACTTTTTATTTGAAATCTTTTTTCTTTTCTTTGAAAGCCAGAATTCGAATGAATCGGATAGAAATGAATCATTGTGTATTGTGTTACAAACATTTTATCCTTCAGATGATCTGCCGTGACCGATTGGTTAGCGTTGGGGATTTTGAACTAGTCGTTCCGGATTCGATCCTAAGTCGCGACGGTCAGTGCTCTTTGGCAAGGTACATTTCCCTTTTCTTCATGTAGTACTGGATTGTTTACACAGTGATCGTGAATAAGTTACCTGTGTCCTTGATATAACTGAAATATGGTGGAAACCGGCGTCAAGTACCAATAAAACATAATATCCTCCAGCTATTAGACAGTTTGGATGAATAAAGTGGTTAATCCATCTTATATTCACAGTTACATTTGCTCATGCCACTAAATCAAACATATACATATATATATATATATATATATACATGAACTATATCATCCGCGTGAATGGGAAAGAGAATAATGATGTTATTTTCCACATTATTTACCATGCCATTTGAATGACCCCTTGGAGTTCATTACAGACCAATACACATGGCGAATTAAGTCTTGGGATGTTCTCATGCGGATAAAGATGTTCCTTCATTGATTAATACGCGGAACTAATTACAAAAATCAATCTATTTTGTTTGTTGATGGATTTCACGTGACAGGACCGCATCAGTGTATCATTCCGCAATAATGTGAAATGACGGTATTATCAAGGACATCTAAACATTGCGCCAATAAAGAAGTACCACACCGATACAAATTGGGGTTTCATAAACGCTAACACAATAACAGGAGTAAATGTACGAGAATGTATGTTTACATCACGGATGCGTGCATGTGTATGTAACATTACGTTAGCTAGGGTACCGAACCATCTGATCAAATTACTGTTATTTTACAAACAACAAGCAAACAATTTCCAAGTAGGGTATACTTTAACGCGTATGAGTTCTGTAAATGTAACATGGTTTGTATTTAGTCTTCAATGTAACATGGTTTGCATTTAGTCTTCAATGTAACATGGTTTGTATTTAGTCTTCAATGTCAGCCTTAACATGTTTCATATTGCTGCTGTCTAATCTAAGTCGCCTGTGTCCGCCTGTGTTCGCCTGTGTTCGCCTGTGTTCGCCTGTGTTCGCTAATCCTTTCTTAATCCGAAGTTCCTTTACAGAGTCATACGAAATGTTTGACAATAGAATAAACATGTAGAGAGTTTCCTTCTTGACGCTCAGTCGTTAGAGATCGGTAATCATCGGCACGAACAATACCGATCTCGCACGACGTCAAACGGACATAACCCAGCCTTTACACTGTTGAGAAATTAGTCGTACAACCATCGAATCGTAGTTGGTTTTTTTATGGCGATTTAGTCGAGAATCATCAAGATGTAATGATGACACAGTTATGTCAAGTATACCATTGGTATGAATTGTTATGAGACGATGAATAATAGATCGTCTATAATAGAGAGATCATTCTCTTGTTTCTCCTGGTTTTCACATTCAATAACGTATATTTTTAACGTTTCGACTTGTTATCAATCATTCCTTCACGATCAACATACCCCTACAGGCGAATTTAAAAAACAAAACATTATAAATGTAAATGTATCATGTTTCCTCATTGTTTTAGCTCAGTTTGAATATACAATTTCCAATTTACAAGATATTATATTTCCCCAGTTATATGCACAGCGGGCGAATGTAAAATAGCATATGAGCCGTCCCGCGAGAAAAAAAAACAACAGTATGGCCTCTGCGTAATGTATCGCCTCATATCAGCCTGCGCAGTCCGCGCAGACTGATCCGGGCCGAGACATTCCGTCTCAGGGGAAAATAGGTATAAAGTAATGGTGTCTGAAACAGAAAATCTACATGAGGAGAAAAGTGTCTGTCCGGATTAGCTTGTGCGGCATGCTTAGTCTGATCCGGGTCGATACTTTACGCAGAGTCCACAATGTTGGTTTTCTCGCGGGACGGCTCATATCAGGTTAACGACTTAAACTATCCATTGGGACATGTCATAAATGAACAGCCGATGTATATGATAAGCACAAGTAAAATATTATGTTTCCGTTTTTTAGAATTATGTTATCGTGTCATCATTCAATAGTGAATTATGAACTTTCTCATAATCGATTATATCTATACAGCCTGGGTCGTTTTAGAGGAGTGGGACGTTTTCGGGGAGAGGCTAATCTTTAGATCGACAGATGTATGTTCAAATCGATGTCATAGTCCCCAAACTATTTACTTGCCGCTTATATAAGATGTAAAGAAGCCTGTTTGTGCAACTGTATACGGTTTGAGTATTTGTACATAAATTGCAAACAGAAAAACAACTTCAATTTATTAATAATAGGTGTAAACAGACATATGCTTGCCAAGCATTGCTATTTGATGGACGCAAATTTCCTGAAGTTTGATTTATCGAAGCGTATTGTATATGGATGCACTAACAACGAAACTTGTCGCGAGCATTTGTAAATCTTTGTGTTAAAATGAGGAAAGAGTCGTATACAAAATTTCACCTTAGTACATGTAAATGAATGACCGTTTTTGGACATGTTGGTAGTTTTATTGAGGAACGTGTGTCTTTCTGGTAACAGCAAAGCCATTGTATATGTCTTGAGATTGAAAGTGATGACTTTGAAAGGCTTGTGGACAGTGGAACTTCTTATACATATGTAATCATAAAGACAAGAAAAAAAGTTTCATTTAATTTGCAACACAGAAGAAAAAGAAAACCCTCACTACACATATGCATGATTTAAGATTGTGGATGTGGAGAAATTTCATTTTCCATTTTATTTTTTGAAAAATGATACTTGCATTAAGGCGTATGCAGATCTCTGTCGCAGTGTTCACTAAATTCGCTAAGTTTTGCTTTCAAATTCGGGTTTTTAGACTAGAATGACAACAAATAACTCATTCACATGATTCACGGTTTATGGTTTTGGATGTGGGGAGAATGCGTCTTACCATTTTTTATGACGAAAGATATATTGGCATCATTTTAAGCATCCCAGGCCATAAATATTCCCGATGGAGCGTTTAAGATAGCCGCGATCATAAAATCTTGACAATGTTTACATAAAACTGCGCCGTGTCATTTAATAGAATTCCGGAGGGCATTGATACCATGCCAATAATAGGTTTTTTGTTTTATTTTATTATTGTGTTCCGCTGTTTTCAACAGCACATGTATTATCAGTTATATCACGGCGACAGTATACATTGGTAATTAAGCAATATTAGACTTGAAATACATCAATAGATTAAAACTGTCAAACTGTCGCTGACTTAACAAAGTTTGTGCTTTTATGTTTGCTACAAGAGCTTCATCCCTTTCGTAAATACAACATATAGATCTGTTACAGAACACTTTTAAAATATGAAGACGAAAGAGTTGCATATCAATGCGAAAAGGATAGTTGCTCATTGCAAATAATTTCACCTCTTGTCAAAATAAGTCAACTGCATATGTGTTGAAAATATCATTTAAGGAAATGGTTAAATTTATGCTTTTAGAATAACTTTTGAGCTTTTACTGTTTTTCTCGCCGTGCTTAACTCTAACCCTTTCTGCACCGATATTCATAAAGTAGAACATTTAAGTCATGTTCAAAATTGAGCGTCATCATTTTTCGTGTTGTATGATTAGTGATTATGATTAGATAACTAAAGGGCAAACAATGGTAACGGTCTTACCCCAGTCTGGTTTGTTTGCTAAAATCCCGTTATATTGCCATTGACGCTGAACGAGTTAAAGGCAATAATGTGCATAAATAGACGGTATAAAATCTACAACGGTAGATGGAGATTGGAAACATCCTCGTGTCCGTGTCGTGTTGTGGTAAACGTAAACCGACAGGTTTCAAACCATATTGTAGCGGTGTGGAGTCGTACTACTATTTACCGTGTCACAGTCGGGTTCCAAATAAGTCGCCTGTCTATACGATGACAAATCACGACAGTGTGCAACGGCTATGTTAGACATTTATAAATCAACGTCCACCGTTCCTAACATTTATAATTGAGCCGTCCATCGAGAAAACCAACAGTGTGGACTCTGCGTAAAGCATCGACCCGGATGAGCCGTAGCATGCCGCGCAGGCTGACCCGGACCTACACTTTTCGCCTCATGTGGATTTTCTGTTTCATGAATCATTAATCTATACCTCTTTACCCCTGAGACGGAATGTGTCGGCTCGGATTTACCTGCGTGTACTGCGCACGCTGATCTGGGTCAATACATAACGTCGAGTCCATAATGTTGGTTTCTTTGCGGGACGGCTCAATTATTTATATAAAGATATATATATATTACATGGGATTACTGTAGAGCTCTAGGTAAGATACGCATCACATGTTCTGAAATGCTTATTTGACCCTTAAAGCCTTTGTTTTGGGACTCAAAATAATCGTCGAAGGATTTTTTTCAGTACCCACACCATGGGGTTTGTTTTGAAATAATAGTGATACTGTGAGATTATATCAGTGTTGTCCTTGTGATCTAGACCTCTGATTGCATAAGACGTTGATCATTTGACTTAAAGAAATTACGAAATATAAATCAACAATTTCACTCGAAAACTTACAATACGTCTGTGTTTTTACTTGCAGATAATGCTTTTAATCATGCAACCATTATCGAATTGTATTTGCACTATGTATTAAACGTGATGTTAAATACATATTAAACCAAAAACACATTATAGATAAAACTTGCACAATATAGTTACACTTATGATCATACCGAAATGAAGAACACTTTTAACATGGGGAGGCTAAAATCTATTCGATTGTGGTTTTATTGTTTTGTTTGGCAAGGAAATAACTTGAAATTCAGATTGAAATGGACATGCTTCCATGTTTTACAGTTTTATGCAGGATGTTTGATGAAATAAACATGATATTAACGTTATTCGACGAGGACAATCAATGGATTGTGATATTGATACAGAACTAGGGGAAATACGCGTGACCTCATTACCCCATAACTATAATGATGACAAATTTGCCGAATGGTGGGAAGTCTAGGTCCGAAACGATTTAACTCTGAAAACGTTCGCAGTGCTCATAATTAAACCGCGTGCTCCAAATAAGACTTCTGATTGGTCAATTTGCAGAACGAATTTGCTTCTGACCAATCAGACACTTGTGCATAAATACTCAGCCCATATTCAACTTTAATAGTTTTGGAGCCTGGACAGAATTCCCTAACCCGCATGTTATGTTCTACGTTAACCTTTTCCCACCTGCAGACGCATTCTGCACAATATCAGCAGACGACTTTTGAAAACATTGTGGTTTGAGACGAAATTGCTCATGATGAGCCGCTTTTCCTTGGGTCTCACTGTTTGCAACTTTATGTAATAATCATTCAGCTATAATTATTGGAGAATTTTCAGGGTTTTGTCACTGTGTTTTAAAAGTCGTCTGCTGTAGTTTTGTTGTATGTTGGAAAGGTTTAAACAATATTAGCGAATTTTTCATGATTCGTCGAAGGCGAATTGACCCATAAGTGACTTCGAGTAATCGACGAGTTCGAGTGGTAGCTGGATTTATGCTTTATTCAATTACGTAGTGCCAGCTTAGTAATTCATGTATTCTAAACTATGAAAATCAGGGCAGTGATGAAATCATATCTTGAAATCAGCACATACACAGTTAAATTGCTCGTTTTAGCTATCATAACTGCTGCTACGCTGTTTTCAAAGAACTGTTCCAAGAAAGAGTTCGAGTTAAAAGATCCATTGGAATGTTCACATATTCGATTTAAAACGATCCATTCGAATGTTCACGTGTTCGATTTAAACGATCCATTGGAATGTTCACATGTTCGAGTTAAACGATCCATTCGAATGTTCTCATGTTCGAGTTAAACGATCCATTCGAATGTTCACATGTTCGAGTTAAACGATTCATTCGAATATTCGCATGTTCGAGTTATCGACTGTAATGCACACGAAGACAAATGTTTTATCCTGGTATACATTGGTCACTTTTCTTTATTAAATCTTAATAAAGAAACCGCCTTCGAATCGGCTGTCATGGGTTCGATTCTCAGTCGCAGTGCAATGGTAATGGTTGAGTGCCCTTGGTTTGTTTACCAAGGGATCATTAATAACTTAATAACTGAACTAATTTTGCAAACACGGCGTTAAACCCCAGTAAAACAACACACATGTAAACACAAACTGCCCCATTTTAATTTCATTTAAACGTGTTAAAATCAAGAAAACCCATTCAAATGACAGGAATTCGGTGTGTATAAGTATTAAACAGTTGTCAAAATGTTATCGGATGATTCGTCAGAATTCAAATAGCTGTGACAGGAAACTATGAATGAGAACATTCTAAGAAAGTCATAAATATTGTTCATATTTCTAAACAAATCAAATCAACCCGTGTTTTAAACTTTCTCGTTTTGTGTTATTTTATAAAATATAATTGTCCCTCTATTAAAATTATCAGTTCGAGAAATGGTATGAGAGTAAGTTGTATTCTAAGTAGTTCCTGACCGACTTACAGACATCGTTCGTATTACGTAAGAGTTTATAGAACATGTTCTAAGTAGTTCCTGACCGACTCTTACAGACATCGTACGTATTACGTAAGAGTTTATAAAACATGTTCTAAGTAGTTCCTGACCGACTCTTACATACATCGTTCGTATTACGTAAGAGTTTATAAAACATGTTCTAAGTAGTTCCTAACCGACTCTTACAGACATCGTACGTATTACGTAAGAGTTTATAAAACATAACGCGCTTTGAATAGTGGTACTAATGGACGTTGAATTTGGTCCAATAATAAATAATAATGAAGCACGTATCATATGATTAGTGGACCAACTCTTATCCTGTTATACATCCTTCTTGTATCTCCCGTTTTCGTAGCCAACACATCTGAAGCAGACGATTTTATAACCTTTAAACAATAACATTATTTAGGCAATTCCTTCTTTTGTTTATTAGTTTTCAAAAGCATTCTACAGCAAATGCGTGTATTGTATTTGGGGAGGGTTTAATAACATTTGCCTTCCTCTAATCACAATGTAAGAAAACGTGTACAAACAACGTGTTAACTAATAGCCGCATGTTAGTTCCTGCAAAAATCTTGCCGTACATACATAGTTTACTACTGACTACGTAGAAACTTAAAGAGGCTTATGAGTTAATACCATTTATGCATGAACTACTAAGGATGTTTTCCATGTCTTGGCCTTTCGCAAACATGCGAAAGTGGATTTATTTTCGCGTGACGTGAGCCGCCCAATTATTATCAGATGGATTAAATGATTCGTGTATCCGGTATCTGGTATCGGTCACAAGGGAGATAATGCAATTCTGTAATTGGGCCCTAGAGTGAATTGATTGTTTACATTTTGCTCGAATGCGTATTTGATTGTATGGTGTTGACGCCGATTTCAACAATTCAATTGTTCAGTTATATAAATATATACTAACAGCGTTTCCTGGGTAAGTTAACCGTACTAATTAATCCAGTTAACATGACATTAGCGAGTCAGTCGCATTACTAACTCCAAATTCCGGAGCGCCAAGGAGGGAAATACATTACTACCATACTTTCAGTATTAAGTAAAACCCGGCCGAGGATAGAAATATATTGCAATCGAATGGTTGTACATTAAGATTAAGAGATACGTTTCATGTTTT
Organism: Clinocardium nuttallii; assembly: GCA_031471495.1. Taxonomy (NCBI): domain Eukaryota; kingdom Metazoa; phylum Mollusca; class Bivalvia; order Cardiida; family Cardiidae; genus Clinocardium; species Clinocardium nuttallii. The sequence goes on from JAUELF010009978.1 coordinate 8,519, forward strand.
CTGATAGGGGTTTTTTCGATTTAAAAAGAGGAAAATACCAAGTAAGGACAATCAGTTGGCCCATGCGAAGGGGTACGATTTGGCTTTTGACCAAAGAAGTTTTGATGCCACAATGATTTAAAATGGTTTGTCATGAAAAGTCTTTCTAAGCCAGGCACTATGTATAGGCAGGAATTCGATACCAGTATTTAAAAAGACGGCGGCTAAATCGTAGGCATTGAAGTAACTAAAGTATATTCGAACATGGGATAAATACTTATTCAATTACTTTACGACTGAGAATAAGTTCAATACGAACGTGACGTGAGTAAAATCAAACGACCACATATCTTACTCCTGCCTTTGCAAGTATTAAGGGAAACGTATTAAGAATTGCTATGACAGAATGACTATGAGCGATGCTCCAGAAAAACTAATCTGTATCGCATGTGAAGAAAATGACTCGCCAACGCATCAATGTTAAGCATACAACTTCATTATGCTTCACGAATTGCTTCTTTGTTTGTGTATGGGGTTTTGCGCCGCTTTCAATGATAATCCAATTACATCACGTGGTTTTATAGGTTAGTACATGTTAATAGAAAAACTACGCTATGTATTCTGATACCAGCGAGTCAGTCGTAATTCCAATCCCACACCACCATTTTTAATTTATTTGGTATGACCCGAGCGAGATCAAACCCGTTACATATTGGCGAACAGTACAGGGTTATATTGAATTGTTCGTTTATACTGGCTCATCCTGACCTACCCTGGTCGCAAATGCCTTACGGTTGGATTTAGTAGAGCGCCTCTTCCATACCGGTATGCATATTACTCGTTTTGGCTTTTAATTGCAAAACTCTCCCAATATTGGTTGTTTTCATACAATCCGGCTTGGCAAAAACCAATACTTATTTTACATACACATTTTCAAATACCACAAGTGATCACATCGAATAGTGCCAATGCATCCTCTAGTATTTCACAAGATATTTAAACCAATTGTCACATGTTCAATGAACTCTGTTGGAGGTATAGTTCTAGGAAAACACAGATTTTTGTGTACTTCTTGGCTAAACGTCAAGCTTACATATCATATTTCTCGGGCAATTAATATAGTGCCCAGAGTTATATGTTCTTGTGGGTCTGGAAAAGTATGTTTAAGGTGAACGATGTCTTTATTGTCACCATAACTCATGTTTTATAGGAGTCTGTTGAGAGATACCAGACTGTTTATATCGATGCTGGTATGCGCTGTACACCTCTTTAAAATACGACAAACATGACCGTTTGGCCTTTATTCAATATGGACGCTATATCAAATGTATTTTTTAAATTGAGTTAGTTTTGCGAAACACTCGTTATGTTGCTCTCCAATGCCAATATCACCCAAATATATATCGACCAAATTCATCTGGAAGATATTCAAGATATAACACGTTAAACTGCCTTTAGAAATGGTTCCTTCCGACGTACATAGGCTTGCTGGTGCCTCTGAAGCCGACGACCTTTGAAAACAATGTGGCAAAAGGAGAATGAGCTCATAATTAAGCAATTTCTACGAGTGTCAAACTGTTTCAAACTACATTCAATAAAGAGAGATGCCATATGTACGACGTTATGTTTTTAATGTCATCCGCGGCAGATTGGTTGGTTGTGTGGAAGGTTAGGCACCAAATTAAGATGTAAACTATTCGAAAAAACCATCGGCATTCCTGTCTCGCAATATCAAGGCAATATTAAGTGCAGCCGTCATAATGCAATACCAGTACGTACCAGTCTGACGGTCCGTCATCAGCAATATAACATAATATGTTGGTAATTCCTACGCTGCATACTGACGGTATTGCTTTGTCCGTGTGAAGGCGGTTCACATTCCAAATCATTTCAACGAAACAACCCACATACCTGCTAATGAATAACATTGCCGCAGAAATAATATTGTTCGGTCCATTTATACATAAACAACTTTAACCTTCCCAAAATGTTAATTCTTCTTAATTGCATTCATAAAGATATATATTATATGTAAACAGTTTTCATCTGATTTAATTTGGTTTTATTGCGTCATATATTGGACATTGGAATTTATGATGTGATGTTAAAACATCATATATATGGTTTTGTCTTTAACATAACAAAGGTCGTTACGTTAGAGAGGTATGCATGGGTACGCAATAAGTGGAAACGCTAGTCCGTGTGACCCTACCTAACATATCTCCGCTTCATGCCAAAGTGGAACCTATCGTCAGAATGTCTCTATTTCACTACTTCCTGTCGTACGGCGTGGATTTAAATGCATCTAGCTCCGTCCAAGTATGTGTCTTTCATATTGCTACATTGTTCCTTTCCAAACCCAAATTCGAAATTGATGTATTACACGTATAGATATATGGATCATTCTGTTAACATAACCTAGCAAATTCAATCTTTATCGGCATACGATATCGCCTGTCTTTATTTATCTGTTGTGTGAAGGTCATGTTTTGAATTTTCCCAGACTACACTGCACTTATATTGAGAACGTTACGCAGGCATATGTTTTTTAAATACTATTATACTTCTCTGATCGGTCCAAGGATCATCCTCAAAGTATCACGTTCGTACGATAGTTACAGGAACCTCGTAAATATGCCATTAATTATGTGAGGTATATTATAAGACACTATAGTATCCCCCGGCTTGATTTCTGTTTACGGAAAGTGTTACAGAAATTGTCGCCGCTGGCGATGACAAACAGAATTAACTTGTAGAGGTTGCGGTGTAAATTCCCCCAAAACAGCTTTGTTAATTGAGTAAATCTGTATTTTACTATTCACTAATCTCACCACAATCAAACTTCATGGATATCTCACCTTCAGCCATTCTCATAACTTATAGTAGTAAAATAGTTTTTATGAGAATCTTGAGTCGTCCCGCGAGAAAACCAACATTATGGCATCTGCGTAATGTATCGACCAGATCGGCATATGATATCCGCGCAGACTGATCCGGGCCATCACATTACGCATCACGGGGATAGAGGTATAGAGTGATGATTCCTGAAACAGACAAGCTCCACAAGATGCGAAAAGTGTCTATCCGGGTAAGCCTGTGCGGAATGCTAAGGCTGATCCGCGACGACATTTAACGCATAGCTGACAATGTTCGTTTTCTCGCGAAACGGCTTAGATAATCTAATCTAAGCAAAGGGAATTTCAATTACGTGGGTAGCTGTAAAAATGTGTACGGATAATGATTTATATAGTATTACACAACATTTTTAATCATCAGTTGATACGTTCAAAACTGACTTATCATTAACAGTTTACAGTGTATAGTTACGCATTTCTAGCAGTAACAGACTGTCGGGATTCATTCATAATTCGTGTTCGGGTAAAGTACAGATCCCCCTCTTTCGTTTACGTTTAACGGTTATGAAACTCTTAGATTGATCATTGTAAAAACAACATATGAGAACATAAAACACAATTTCCTCTGTATCGTTTGACGTAGTTGAAAACATTTTGGGTAAATGAGAATTGTTCATCTTGAATAATGTTTGCCAATGTTTTTAATGTCGTATACATGTTTTGGGGAAGGGTTAACAAATATAACAGATGGTGCAGGCTTGGTGATTCGCCAACTGTGTAAGTTACGGGTCATCAATAATTAAAACTTTTAATCTGGAGTTAAAATGGAATGCGTTTTTTCTTCAAGCACATGTCATTAACACATCTTGCAATGTAAGACCACCAGCGCTGTAGTTTCTATTTATGACTACTACCGACCGAGAAAAGATCGTTGTTGAGTCTTGTTAAATTGGTTTTACTCATATATGTGAGCAGTACCAATCTTATCGTAATTATTAAACTTGTTTTCGAATATCTGGCTTCACATCAATACTATCGGATACAAATAGACAACTTTCCCACATACGTACAATACATTGGCAGCACATGATACATAAACGTGGAAAATCTCTATAAATGCAAGTACAATTCTTTTTAAAAAAAGTTGAAAACATTGTTTGAAATGCAGACAATTAGAAATTTCTCCATTTGCCTCAATGTTTTAAAAAGTTTACTGCTACAGAGGTGTGTCAGAAAGCGTCTTTATGTTGGATAGAAGTTTCCTGGAGTATTGTCTGACTTATTTGCGAACAGTTTAGAATCAGAAAAAAGTCTGCGATGATAGGCAGTCTGATCTGAATCTACACTTATCTAAACACGTTAAGGTTGGTTTTCACTGTACACCGTTCATGATGATACGCATTCTGATCTTAATCTACACTTATCTAAACACGTAACGGTTGTTTTCACTGTCCACCGTTCATATTATATTCGGCGACCCTTTAAGCCTTTCCAACATACAGTTTATCTGTACTGTGCCAATAACATTGAAATGATCAAGCCCAACATATAGAAAATGTCTATATGTGATGGTATGATTATTGAATATAGTTGAAATCATCGTGACAAAATGAAGAATTGCTCAGTATGAGTCACTTTATCCTTTATCTACAATGATTTAAAAATCGTCTGCTACAGATGCGTCAAAAATCGTCTTTATAAAGAAAGGCTTAAGCAGTCAATTCAAAAGGTTGAGTGAAACTCATTTACAAAAACTCATGCAGCGTTTGAAGTTTGAATGCTAACATTCTTAATGTTGCGAGTTTTTCAAATTGCTAATTAACCCCGAAAGAATGCTCTTACCTACATGCAGACAAATATGTTACGACATTTGAAAACGGGGGGTGCAAAACGAGAAATTGCGTGTACGAGGAATCCTCTGTTTACACATTATTTTCAAATGTATTTGTAAGTATACTTATATTAATAGAGATTTTCCACAAGTTTCAATAAGTCGTCTCCAGTATATCTAATGATTTTGGGTAAATGTCAAATTATAATATTATATTTGTAATGGTTATTGGCATGAGTAGATTACCAAATAAACTGGGGATAATATCGACCATTTCGACATCATTATTTCAGCGCATTACCCTATCAAGACCTTGGTAACGATTCGAGTTTTCATAGATTAACCCACCAACATGTGAAAGTAGCGTGTACACTGTTTAGATGATTATTACTAAAGGTACCACTACAGTCCTCATTATATCACTCGGTGTTCAAAGGTATTCGTTTTAAATTGTTTATTCAACATTTAATTAACTGCTCTACACTATTGTCAGTTCAAGAAAATTGTATTGTACTGCAGACATTTGGTTCAAAAACGGGAAAACGTTAAACATTGAATGCAAAACGTTCTTTTAAAAGTGTTATGCTGCTATGCTTGCATTAAAACAATTGTGTGTGTCCAGATAATAAAGTCTTAAATCTACATTTACCAACAATGCAGACCTGCATGAACATTCGTAAAATGTAATACTGGAAAAATGCATTAATCGCCCAGACATTTAGTGTAAGAACTACTCGATTACAATATCAGAAAAATGTTCATACTGTCCCAACATTTTGTGTGATCGGTGTCTGCTAGATAAAAGCTGTAATTTGATTGGTGTATACAGAAAGAACATGCCCTATTGCAGGGTGTGTACTAAGATTAGCCTGAGATACATCTTGGACTGGGGCATGTGCTAGATCAAATATGTGTTTTGATTGCTTGATTCACATTACTTACTGCTCGATGGTTTTAGACAATCTACGTACATGTAAATGTATATCAGTGTATCGTTTTACAAGTATTTAGCATGCTAATAGTAAAATGTTGAAAACTAATGTGTACATATTCTTAAGATGAACCATATTGTTTCGAGTCAATTCATAATGATGGTACATTTTAAAACGGTCAATGGTCAGTACTAGCATTGTGGAGATTGTATACAGCAGCACACAAACTTACACTCGGCGTCAGTACTATCATTGTGGAGATTGTATACAGCAGCACACAAACTTACACTCGGCGTCAGTACTATCAATGTGGAGATTGTATACAGCAGCACACAAACTTACACTCGGCGTCAGTACTATCCATGTGGAGATTGTATACAGCAGCACACAAACTTACACTCGGCGTCATTTTGAATTTGTATTACGAATTGAATCAAAATGCTGGTCTTTACCATCCCCTTGTGTCAGTTTCGTGAGGATCTTGCACTTCCCCCGGAAACTTGAACACTACTCTTTACTGTAATCGCTCATTCCAAATGCATATATGAACAAAAAACCTTTGTAAAACTTGAAGGGGTGTAATATGTTGAAAACTAAGAAGAATTGATCGATACAATAATGGACGGGTGAGAATCCCGACCATACTGTTTGGACGCACAGGCATGTCTAAATCTTAGACTTAAGCAAGTTATCAAAGAACAGTTTTACCATGTTTAAGCCTACATTGTTAAATATCGTTCGACATTGTGAATTACAGAACGTTAACTTGTTCAATCTTACATGCACATGGATGAGCCGCGACATGCAAATTAAGGTTTTATTGACACTTCGGTGTGGCATAATTAAACTGTTATTCAGCGTATAGATACTGGGACTAAACATCTAGTCTTTTGCTAGAGGATGCCTATATGTCTGTATACCACGGAGGCGGACAGTGACGACTTCTGGTGAGATTTTACAGTACTTATACGATCATGTAATAAGACCAAAAGTTGCCATTAGCGACTAGGACAGACTAACCAACATCTCCACAGTGCAAGGGTTCACTCAGACAAACAGTCGGACAGACTAACCAACATCTCCATAGTACGAATGTTCACTTAGACCAACAGTCTGAAATAGTACTAAGCACAGACTAACCAACATCTCCACAGTACGAATGTTCACTTAGACCAACAGTCTGAAATAGTACTAAGCACAGACTAACCAACATCTCCACAGTACGAAGGTTTACGTAGACCAACAGTCTGAAATAGTACTTAGCACAGACTAACCAACATCTCCACAGTGCGAAGGTTTACTCAGAACAACAGTCTGAAATAGTTCTAAGCACAGACCAACCAACATCTCCACAGTACGAAGGTTTACTCAGACCAACAGTCTGAAATAGCAGACTCACCAGAAATATCACAGTCTGCGCAGATGTTATAAGACACCAATTACCCCGTAGATGCTCATGTATTAATCCAGACTCATCCCGGCCGACACTAACCGTCTCACGGTATAGTGGTATAGAGGAATGATTCTTGAAACAGAAAATCCACATGAGAAGAAAAGTGTCTGTCCGGGTAAGCCTTCGCGGCATGCTTATGCTGATCCGGTACGATGCTTTACGCAGAGTCCACAATGTTTGTTTTCTAGCGGAACACGGCTCAATATATGAAAGATACATTTTTTGATTGACGGGAAACATAAAGTCACGTGTTAAAGATTTGTAGTGTATTCCTTTTGTAGTTCCACTATTTTTATGACCGCCTTCTTCAACCTTTGTCAGGCATCAACATAAATGACTGGAGATAGCAGTTTCCAGATTTTCACGCAAATTGGATACATTTGTTGGTCGCATCTTAACTTTCTAACATAAATACAAAATCGATTTTCTTGACTTTCTTCTGCATTCTTATTCGCCATAAAATTCGAGAAATGCAATTTGTTCTAATGGCTGCCATGATGTGATTTCATTAACACTAGGAAAGACCTCCGAAATTATTTCACGAAGTGTATCCTAATTCATTAAATATTTGACCTGTTCTTCTAGAAAGGGGGTGTTTATTCAATTTAACTATATTCGGCTAAAATCAACGCCCGTGTGTCCTACACGTCATATAATCAGTCTGTATACTATTTAAAGGGACAAAAGGTCGTATTACTCTGAATAAATACCGATTCAATTTTGTGTATGCCTCTGATTTTTCTATGACATACACGTATGAACGTTGTTGTAGAATGAATACAAAAAGGAAGCGCGTTGGAGAACGAACCATAAAAAGATTGAATGAATAGTCTTAAAGCGAATCCGCCTTAGGACGCAATTTACACGATTGGCTGGTTCCAAATTATTCCAAGTCGGATAACAGTCAATCTCATTAAAATCAGACCAAACTACATCGCTGTATTTGTATTGGATATGACTGCAGAGCAAAACGGGTCGTCTTAAAATGACTCTTAACACTAAAATACTCATAATCCAATGCTTGGGCTTTTATCCAATGAAATCGCACAATACACCAACGTTTATTTCAAAACATTCGGAAAACTCGAGGATAACCTCTATCTCGTTTATTTATATGGGTAATCTAAACTAATTTATAACAAACGATTTTGTAAACGCTGTTTTTAAAGGCTAGCGCAAAATATATCGCGCAGTCATCGGATCTATATATACGAGCGAGCGTAATTAATATAAATAGAAAAAACGGGTGGATTTCAAAAAGCACCGTATAGTTGGTCCTCATATTGCTATTGTTGGTCGTATTGCATCATTGTTTTTGGATCTCATCGGAGCAAATTGACGTGAGACCAATAGGGGCTTCGCTTACACTATTTTGTTAGAATTTACATGTATATTATATGCAAACGGACATAAAAGCATCTTTGCTAGCAGCAAACATTGCTTGACGACGCTGATATATCATTGCAGTGTATTTCTTCCATCAAATGGATGTGATATGTTTTATTGAGGGAAAAATTGCGTGCTTTGTTTGATAAATGAAATACAATTTATATTTGACAAAAATGTCTGCCATCGCCATGTTAATTGTATTGCATACATGTAATATCAGCCGATATTCTAGTCCAAATGAAAATATAAAACTATATCAACCCTTTCCCATTTGTAGACGCATTTTAGCGCATCTGCAGCAGACAACTTTTGAAAACATCTTGGGAAAAGCGGAAGTCTTCATAATAAGCAATTTATCCTTTTGCCACACCATATGATGTCATTAATGTGTGAAATAAGAACAATGTACGCCTGTTTTAGGTACATATCATATTGCCTTATGTCAATACTTTTTGACGCATGCGCATGTCAACACAATAATTGGAATGTCAAACAATGATGATAAGATGTTCATGTTATACCACATAAACATACAAGCTTCACTTAACGCCATCATCTGTTAAGTAAAGCGTTCACATATGAGATGTATCTATCCAAATAGGGTCGTGCTGAACTTCCAAATGTTTACGCACAATACTACCAAAGCCGTAACAATTAGCTCATCTAAAATGTATACCTTAATGAACCTTCTGACAAAAAGACTAGAATTGTAGGGCTACTAGTTTTATACGAACCAATAAAAACGTGGCACATATTAGTTAGTATATGTGAAAATTATCTTATCGATACTAAACAATTTTACAACAGTTAATATATTGAATGTTCGACTCGATAATATGTTATGAAATGTCAGACTTGACCGTTACGTGTAAGTCCATATGTTTGTAACAAGTTTCTTAACTGTTTGGGACCGAGCCAATGCCCGTTTCGTTCATCTAAAGCACATGTGGATCAGTCATGTTGAACATTCGTTCCCAATCTTTCGACTACCGCTGTAGATTGAATACAGTGTAGTCGACCATTCCCAAACCATCGTCTACCGCAGTAGATTGAATACAGTGTTGTTGAACATACCCAAATCATCGTCTACCGCTGTAGATTGAATACAGTGTTGTTGAACA
>JAUELF010010192.1:0-18071 GCA_031471495.1 Clinocardium nuttallii
TCTCTCTCTCTCTCTCTCTCTCTCTCTCTCTCTCTCTCTCTCTCTCTCTCTCTCTCTCAATATATATATATCTATATCTCCTCTTTATCTCCCTCACGCTCTATCTATCACTCTGCCCTCCATTATTGATGATTAAAATTTGAGTTTCGCTGAAACTGCACTCCAAATGATGTCGATGCGCTAAATATTGTAAAGAAATATCACTTCCTAAACAGCGTGTGTCAATTCGATTAAAAGTATATTGATTATTTCATTTATGGTGGTAACAACAACGTCACTAAATATGTTTACACTTTCAAAGCATATAGACGCATGTTGATACGTCGGCAGCCGTTAGACAGCTTTTAAAAATGAATATATCGCAAGCAGGCAGGATCAATAGTACCGCAGGTACTGGTAAACTACAACAATGCCGTGATATAACCGAAATAAAGTCGAAAACGGCGATGGTCACCATTCAAACAAGTAAGATCTTTTATTTTGTTATGATCCTGGGTCAATCGGAACGTGTCGTATTTATGATTGCTTCCTTATCACAAATTGCTCATACTCGCAATGTTTATATCCTTCTCGTGTTTTGTTCAATCATCCTATCTGTGAATTCCAATTTACTGTACTGTGTATGCATGTTTGTATTTTGCTGCCATGTATGTTGTATGTAAATGTATTTTTTATTGACAATTGCACTTTGAACAAGTCACTTACAAAATGTTCCGTCTGTATATACTAAGTTCTAGCAATCCAGATTGCATTTCTATATAATTTGGTAATAATAAGTTAAAATTATGCATATTCTTTTTGTATGCTTAGAATTAATGCATGAAAGATGGCTGGAACAGAAGTTTTGATTGTATGATTGTTTACGTCCCGTCGAATTGTTTTTAGTGATATGACGACATTTTCTGGGTAAGTTACCAGTATTACTGATCATCATTTACACAATAAACTGAGGTGATTTTAACTATGAAAAAAAGGATAACTTTTTAATTGTTCACTGGCATTTTTTTGTAAAAAACAATTTGCATTGGTTATCCTTTTCGGCCTAGATTATTTTCATTATTTGTTCCAGTCAATTCGATTGAAACTATCGTGACCCAAATCTCTCCGTTTGCCCTATATTACCGGGTGTGTTTAATTGTTACTAATGGCGTTGCAAATTTGTTAATTTATAACCGATAACGCTTAGCCGCGACTGGCGATTAAGGTTCGATTTTGACTAAATTACATACGGCAATTTACGAAGTACGGCCGGTGAAGACTCTGGTGAGACTGTACCGAATCTACCGGATTCTTACTTTAAGTGTACGCATTTGCGTTTAGAATCCAACTCGTTTATTTGCGGCTCATTAAACAAATATATATCAAAAGAGCTTATGGATTTTATTTTTATTTTTTTAAAAGGACTTACGGTTTTAATATATAATTGAATGGATAACATATTATTTGACTAAAAGTTGAAAACATTGTTGCAAAAGGAGAAATTGCACGTTTTGTGCAATTTCTTCTTTTGTCACTATGTTTTCAAAAAGACATCTACTGCAGAGGCGTCAAAAAACGTCTATATGAGGGAAAGGGTTAAGAAATGATAGGTATGAAAACAAACAATAGCACAAATATATTTAAAGTCACGAACTCGATTTCAAGGTGACACTTTTCAGATAATGAATTCTTCTTCAATTAATACTGAAGATAAAAAACACAGAAATTTTACCGATTTAGTTTCATTTTACTGTTACTTATCCTCCTTGCAAGTGCATACAAGTGCATACACGTGTGTTCACTTAACAACGGTACAGCTTTATTGAAAGAGTTGATCTTACGAATTTAAGTTCGCCATTTTAAGACAATGAAATCTACATCAAATATTACTTTACATCAAACTTAAGCAAAAGAATACCCATTTTATTTCATCTGAGAAGTATATATTAAAATGGATTTCATTTCATTTTGTGATTGCGTAAATTACTCAAAATTAAACGGACTCGGGTAGTCTAACTTCATTTTGCCTTTAAACAAATTGTTTAATCTAAACATTACAATACAAATAGTTTATTGCGTTAAACAAACAAGTTGCTTATAATACGGCAACACATACAATGCAAAGACATGGGATCTTTTACAGAATAACAAGGTGAAAATTATGTGAAATGCTTGACTCTTCTCAAATTAGCATAGTATACACATTTATATATATTTCTAACTTAGTAATAGACTTATGCGAGAGTAATTATGTGATGTTGTGCAAACACATCTTCAAAATAAACGTAAACAAATATAATTCCATGTTTAACACAGCTTTGCTTATATTACCACTTTTCAAAATATCCTAAAGACTTGCGTCACATTTTAGTGTTGTTTCTGTTATACCAAAATGTAATATACATGTATATTCCCATTAAACTCAATTCCGAATTTGCCTATTCCATTGAGCCAAACGAGACCGAAAACCACAGGTAAATTAACCTGTACGTATGTTTGTTTACAAAGAAAAATCATTTCATCCTAAAAACGCATTGCACTAAATCATATTCAGTCAAATTAGAGAAAGATTAATGTTCAAGTTATTCAGACTGGTTTATAACATAAACAAAGGCAATTGGCGCTTATTTGCCCATAGCAATCCTATCGATTGATCACAACTCTGTCCTGCCTGTACCATATTGGCTGACGCATCGGTCCATGAGCTCATTAAATGTGTATCATTATATGTGTTTGCCGTCCCACATTTGCCTCATTACCATTTGAATCCAGATAAATCTGTTAGAACATCTCCTAGTTCACAATAGTCTTAACTACTGCATGGTCCTTAGTGGTATTAGAACAGTATCGCACCAATTATGAATATTGTGTCTAGACTGCGGAACACTGTTTCCAGTACCCTTATTCATGTTACATTATGTTAGTTTTCGGATTATCCGGTATAAAAGTAAAATATGACAAACCAAATTTAATATTGTCTGTTTTGTTTTGAATTGTTATAAAGTATTTGAAACACTTTTTGAAAGAGAGATATATTTATTTTTCCTATAGTATTTTATTTATTTACATCAGCTGCGAAAACACCATATGTCGTTTATATCATTAGAGGATATTTGGTAAGGTTTCGCTTTTATTACTGCCCGTTTAACTATTTGTTAAAGCCATTCCCACATACATCGAATGGGAACATCCATAAACAATTTTTTTTAAAAAAGAGAGTTGAAAGCAGTGTGGCAAAATGAGAATTTGCACATTAAAAACTTTTCTCATATTGCCACGATATTCATCAAATTACGCCTGCTGCAGACGTTACACAATTTGCTTATCAAAAGATATATATATATATATATATATGCAACTTCAATAACCACTTTGCGAACCATCTCGACCAAGACCTGCATTGACATTCGTGCAGTCTAACCTTGGTCTAATTTTGGTCAACGGTATATCAATTTGACAAACAATATCAAAAAGGGAAATTGTTCATGATGAAAAATGGTTGAAAAGTAATCAATAGTTGAGTCGTCCCGCGATAAAACCAGCATTACGGGATCTGCGAAATGTCCGCGCAGACTGATCCTGGCCGACACATTCCGTATCAGGGGGATAGAGGTATAAAGTAATGATTCCTGAAACGGAAAATCCACAGGAGGCTAAAAATGTCAATCCGGGTAAGCCTGCGCGACATTCTTAGGCTGATCAGGATCGATACTTTACGAGTCCATAATGTTAGTTTTCTAGCGCGACGGATGCTACCAATTCAGCGAGGTAAGGGTAAACATGCCGTATCGGCTTGGATGGAGACAAGCCGAGTCGAAGGTGCATCAACGAAGGCTACCATGTAAATGCGACTGCAATACCGAAAGGTTATAAGCACAGGGGGGAAGGAAAAATAGCGAAAATTTAAGTAAGGTGAAAAATAGCCATTTTTTTTAGTTATAACCCTTGTCTATATTTACACTTTATATGGCTAAAAACTCGTGCTGGCTCCCTTTGGTTATAAGGATGCCTAGATATTTCTTTTTCTCCTATTACTTAATTACACACCCAACAGCACGAAACAGCAAATACGACTCTGGACCATTTGTATTAATCACTCTTTGTCGACATACCAAACCGTTGTAAAGACTGGTTCCATCGAAATGGGGCATGAATATAACGTCATTATGTCACCAATAAAAGCCAACTTAATTACAAGGAAACATATGTTTCCGTAATTATACACTGTACCCGTAGATTTGAAACCTTAGACTACATCAAACAGAATATCTTTATGACAACGATATCCGAATATCTACAATACGTGATCATTGAGACAAGTTTTTGATTTGAAAAAATCTCGAAATTATTTATTTTGAAAAAAACTAAAAGCGAACATTGTGGTGATATACACTCTATGTTAAAAAAGCTACGCGTGCAACCTTGTCGTATTCTTTAAACCGTTTCTCATTTATGACAATTATGCAGCAGGTGTATTTGAATCATTTACGCAAATAATGTGGAAAATATCTGTGAATTGAAGTATTATCGAACAAATTAAAACCAAAAAGTGGAAATTGCTTATAATTAACAATTTATCATCCTTTCCTTTTTATTGCGATTATTTTAAAAGTTGTCTGCAACGGATGCGACACGATGTTTGTAAGAAAGGATTAACTGTATTTCAATGGCAGACTGCAAACACAATATCATGATAGAACTCAGATGTTCAGACGTGTTGCGCTAATAAAACATGAGTATGACAGCTGACTGCGGGAATGCCCGGATGTGTAACGTTAAACATTGCAGATTTCCGACAGGCACTGTTAAACGTCAAAACATAATTCAACAGAGATATAGATAAGGAGCGTTTTGCTTGTTCTAAAAGCCTTATGTTATCCACTGGCCTATGATGTGGGTTCTCAAAAGAATCGTCTCAATGAAGAAACGCTACAAACACGTCCTTATCTGGACCTCTTATTCAATAAAACAACAACAACAACAACAACACAATCTAGAATGTATTCCATTCGTCGTCAGAAATACTTCTATGTTCCATTAGAAAAACCTCATTCAATATACTTCTTTGACAATATATCACCAAGAGAAATACTTCTTTGACAATTTCATGAAATATACTTCTTTGACAATATCATTAAATATACTTCTTTGACAATATATCAAGATAAATACTCCTATTACAATATATCATTAAAATACTTATTTGACAATACATTATCAAAAGAAATACGTATATGTGACAATTTATCCTTATGAGAAATACGTATTTGACAAACCTTATCAAGAGAAATACTTCTGTGACAATTTATCCTTATGAGAAATACATATTTGACAACATATTATCAAGATAAATACTTCTGCGAAAATATATCCCTAAGATAAATACTTATTTGACAATACATGTAGATTATCAAGAGAAATACTTATTTGACAATACATGTAGATTATCAAGAGAAATACTTCCGTGACAATTTATCCTTAAGATAAATACTTATTTGACAAAACAATACCAATAGAAGTACTTCTGTGACAATTTATCTTTAAGATAAATACTTATTTGACAATACATTACCAAGAGAAATACTTCTGCGACAATATATCCTTAAGATAAATATTTATTTGACAATATATTATCAAGATAAATTCTTCTTTGAGAATTTATCATAAGAGAAATACTTATTTGACAATTTATCAACAATAGGTATACGTCTTAAAAACACTTTAATTAATAAAAATGCTTTCTCTTATTGTGGCTATACTTAGTTAGGTACAACATTAATTTAATTGTTATGGTTTTCAAGCCAGGTGCATTATGCTTTAATTAATGTTTCGGTCATGCTCCGAGTAAATCTACTACATCTTCGTCCTTATACACTTTTTTTTGTTCAAGCTTCGCGTCTATTTCTATATCATTGAGTCTGTTTTCCCCATTGTGTTTATGGTATTGTATAGTTAAAAACAGTATGTGAGCCGTCCTGTGAGAAAACAAACATTGTGGGCATTGCGTAAAGTATCGACCCGGATAAGCCTAAGCATGCCGCGCAGGCTTACCCGGATATACACTTTTCGCCTCTTGTGTATTTTCTATTTCAGAAATCATTACTCTATACCTCTATTCCCCCGAGGCGGAATGTGTCGGCCCGGATCAGTCTGCGCGGACAGTTAAGTTAAGTTATTCGGTTTAGCAAAACCCATACAAATGCAAACTTCCTGCATGGTTTAGGAAGTTATCTGTTTTTGTTTTATTTCTTGAATTCAATGCGAAATGCTTTCAGTATTTGCTGGATTCGGATATTATGTCCATTTCACAATTCCGTTTTAACTTCCTTTAGAGGATTTCTTTTGCACAAGAAATATATATGATTGAAATTTAAGTTGCAGTTAAGAAATCGCTAGACAGGCATTTCAAAAGTGTATATATTGTGTGTATTGTTCATTTCGTTTGGATTAACACTATTCATTAATGTTACAAATTCGTTGAGAAATTGAGCAGTACGAAATTTTGCAGTTTATCTTGATCATTGCACACAGTTCGCCAGCCTAAAAGTAATTTAGTAAAAAAGTAAATTGATTGATGCTTAACGCCGTTTCACCAGCTTTTCAGTCATGTTACGACGTTCACCTACTCATGTGCTTCCTAGCATTCTCACGCTAGTACTCAATGTTGTCACCATTCTTTCCAAACAACTGGATGCTTTTCCGTTAGCCCATTGGTGAAGGACGAATAACGGTTGTAAGAGTAAATTTTGTCAAACGTCGGAAAGAATGTTGGCCGAGCTGGGGTTCGAACTTCTGAATTTAAAGCCCGCGTCGCTTCCGACAGTGTTACCGGGGCTCGACTAAAAAGTAATTGAAGGATAGCCACCTGTAAGTTAAAAGTGGTGTTATGTACATGTCTTAATTACGTGACAAAAAGAAAACATTATAACGAAAAAGTCAACCAGATATGCACCGTATTGTTCACACACCTTGAACAGGATCTGATACCGCCTCGTTGGTGTAGATGTAGAACGTCCACCTCGGATCCGAGAGGTCACGTTTTCGGTCTCCAGTCGGGTCGTACCAAATACTTTAAAAATGGTAGTAATGACTGCCCTTCTTGGCGCTCAGAGTTTCGGGGTTAGCATTACGACTGATTGGCTGGTGTCAGTATAAACGGACCATTAGTACTGGTAACTTACCGAGGAAACACCGTGCTATAACTGGGAAATAATGAAAGTGACGTTAAGCATCTGAACAGCACTTGAATCGTCCATCAGTCAGTCGATCATGTTGCTAACTATGTGAAGGGTACCCTGCTAACAGTTAAAACTGAAGATATCTACAGGCCTTATCTATGGAAACCTATATAACTCTGTAAGCGATATATGGAAACCAGATATACACCGTATTGTTCACACCAGCAATAGCAAGATGGTTTCACAATAGACACGAAGAGATCTAAGATCCCATGATCCGTGTATATAACTACCTTATGGTTGAGCCTGGACGCTGTAAGTCGGGCCATCCAACATAAGTTTGAAACACAAACAAACATACAACATTTACATCTGTGACCAATATGGATTATGATTTGATTATTTTACACATTTCTTTTAGTCTCATATGATCAGTTTCTCGTTTCCCTAATAGTAGAAGAGTAACTGTTTAAACTGCATATTTATTCTATGGTGACCAATACAGATCCTGATCAGAATGTGTGTACGAACATGCTGATATACAGCTACACTGTTTGTAAATGTCTTCTGTACTGCGTCGATGGTCTTAAATTATAGGTTTGTTGACAGCGAAGCGGCTGATCAGACTCCTCTCGTATGCAGAGTGTGGTCAAAATCTGCTCCACTGGCAGGCTTGGTGTCATTGCCATTTCGTGTGTTGATGTGCAGTCCACGCTTTTGTCATGCCTTGTTTTAACCTTCTCACTCCGACAACAAAAAGTATGTAGATACCTTTGAAAACATCAATGCAAAAATGTGAAATATATGTCATTCAATGAAAGTATAATGTTTAATAGGGCTGGAGACATACTGGCAACATGAGACATTGCTGATTATGAGCCTGGTTTTCCTTTTATCACACTGTTTGCAAAGGTTGCTTACCGCAGACGCGTAAACATGCGTCTAAACGTGGAAAAGAGTTAACACAATGTATCAGCTTTCCTGGTCCTTTATTTTCTATTTTCAGATGTCGTTATTTTTTCAACCGTGAAGATTATTTTTTGTATTTAAATTCCTTGTCGTAGTTGTCAGTCTTTTCCCCATTGAAATTAGCATAAAAGCTGGGAAACATATTACGCGCCGTCGTAGTGTAAGTTAAAAACTCCATGATGAATGTCACAACCGATTAACTTGATATGCAGTCAGTTGGCAGCCGCCATGTTCCAAGATGGCGGCCCCCACGAGGGAAAAGTGATGCTGTGAAAAGTGAATGGGATGTTTTAGTGGTCAGTTCACGGATTAAACGGTTACCTTAGCAACTGTGATTAACCGGTGTCATGCACGTACCCTGTAGATCCGAATTTGTGTGCTATTTATAGGCAAATTCGGTTTTATGGAGTTATTTGCGGCACTTTATATGCTGCTAAAATGAGTGAACGATAACACCCGGGGAGAGATAGGGATTTTAAATCGGACAGGTATTTCTTTACTTTCGTGTGTAATATGTGACTTTTAAAGCAGTCATGAGGTTTGTATTTATATTTTAACATTTGTTTTAATTTATCACCCTTTATACATGTATATTACAGACGACGACGGTGTTGTTTATTTTAGTCTTTTTGGGCCGTGATTTAATATGATATCGTGTCCAGAAGCCTGGATATAATGACAAATACACTGGTATTTTGCTCCACAATATCTCCACAATATCACAATATATAAAACAATATGTTGTGGGTACTTAAAGGAATCACATATAGGTAAGTATTTTGAGTTCTCACAGCATAGATATTGCAAGGCAAACAGGTATTTCTAAAAATGAAATACTCTCCAAATCTAGAAATATATAATTCAGTGCTCTTGATAAGGGCCGTTTTCATATTCTTAAATCTGTATTTGATCATCTAACCCTATGTTGTTGGTACTCAAAATAATCGTCTCAGTTAGACGATTCTTTTGAGTACCCACAATATAGAGTTTGCTTTAAATATAAGAGATAAATTGTGGGATAAGAGCTCATCGTTTTCTGGACCCTCTGTAAAATATATGTTTTGTCAATAAGTTTTGAATCGAACTGTTTTGTTTACTTAATACATTTAAAATCAGCATATTTGTGTTTCTTCAGTCATGGAATATCATCACATACTTAGGCGTGTTTTATGAAGGGCATTCGTATGCCGATAGATAAGAACAAAGGAACGAGGAAAAACACACTATTGTAACGATAAATTATCGTTTACCGTGATCTTATTTGTGGACGATGGTTTAGACGTGTCATTGTATGTGCTTCGTGTTATCCTATTTTTCATTTTTGCTAATAAAACGTGAAGTTAGTATGATTACCCTCTCTCAAATTGAATACATCTTTATCAGGCTATCTAGACAATCGTCCAGGCAGAACTGTTAACAAACTCTACGAATGAAATTGTAAACTAGAACAATTGGATGGAAATTAAAATCATGATGGCAATTAATGAGCAATTTCCACTTTTCTCACAATATTATTGAAACCCGTCAGCTACATACGAGACAAAAATGTTTCCATAAGGGAAAGGGGTCACGTCAAATATATTGTTATCATCATACTATGCAAGTAGGTCCAGAGGAATTAGATAATCTCATGTGTTTTCCAGGTTCCTTAATAACACTATACAGTCCATAATAACTACAAAATCAAAACCTTTTTTTTTTTTTTTTAATGATTAGTGTTTCAATTTTTAATTTGTATTTCTCTCTTCAATACTATTACATGTGTTGTGAGAATTATGTTTATGATGCAAGACACATGAGTGTGTACATATCTCAACATTAATTACAAATTGAAACACGACTCCATTATGAAGACATATTTATCATAAAAACAAAACGATAGAAAACAAAAACAATATGCAAGTGAGGCACATACATGAATAACTCATTCTTATTTTCTTGTGATTAATTGGTATTTCATACACACAGAAACATAGGGCAGGTTCACATTCATACAGGTACACTGACATCTCATTCACAATCATTGTTATCACAATACCAATTCAATACACTAATGTTTCGTATTCAACCAATGTTATTATTATGTGAGTTGGTCTCTAGGAAAACCGAAAACAATGTTTTTTTGACGACTGCAGAACCAGATCAAACTGCGAGGGTTTGGCTTTATATTCTGTTCGCTTATTATGCATAGAATGTTTTTTTATCGGGATCAGATTAAATGAGAAAGCAAGCAAGATATTCATTTAAACTTGTCATAAATATATTTAGAGTTAAATTTCCTGCACTAAGTCATATTTTTAATTACCCTTTCTCAAGCAATTGCAATTACAATTGTTGCAGCAGACGAATCGGACGACTATATAAAAACATTTAGGCAACAGTATGGACCATCTGGCTTAAGAAATTTATAATTATTTAGAATAGTTGTGACAAAAGATGAAATAACCCTTATCATTTACTTGAGAAGTTATCTACAAACCGTAGACTGAACAGAAAGGTGAATTCATAGTGCATGTTACTAACAAGTTAAACATAGCAAAATCTAGACCATGTGTACATAATATAAAGGTGTAATACACTCGTATAATAATATGATATCTAATCTATATCATGCACAATGCTATCAGAACAACCAAATGTGTTAACACATAAATTCCCCCCTCCCTAGTTACATTCCACATATTTTTTTTTCTAGACGGCATAAATTAGCCAGGACATGTGAAAATGAATCGCAATGACGTCTCTGTAATGAGATTACATGATTGTATACACGATATCTCAGTAACAGTTGACGTACTAGGTAGACGAGCTTTCGAAGCTGCGGTTTGACCCCCATTATTTCACAAACAGTGCATATTTGGACAAGACTGTATAGTGACACGAACTTATATCCCGATTTTCCTATATCGATGGGTCCGTTTTATCCGGACGATGTAATTACAACCATGTCGCAAATGACATATATTTTTTCTGTCAGCTATTTATTTCACACATTTAGGGAAAACATTAAGATAAATGTTACAGATAAATGACATTACTTTAGATCGGAATGAAAAAAAAGTGTATAGCAATTGTGTTTGTACTCTGTTTGATTTCACTTGTAGCTGTCTTAATTATATCGTCAGCGATCGGTGAAAAGTAACCTTCTTTAACTGAGGTAAGAGGGAGTGAACCGGTCTTTTCCCCACAATATTTCTCTTATATTTTAAACAAATCCTATGTTGTGGATACGCCAAAGAATCGTCCCAATGAGACGATTCTTTTGAGTACCCACAACATAGGGTTTGAATGTCAAATAAGGATTTCAGAAAATAAAAAATGCTCCTTATCTAGAGCGCTGATCCATTACATTCTTATTGTATCTGTCATGTTCCTTTTCTAGTCCAATGGTACACTTTGGTGTTTTTCGATGGCTTTTAAAACAGAAATAAGCAACAACGAACTATGATTAGAATTTAAGTTTAAACTCATTTATTTTACATCGATTGCGAAAAAAAGCTTTCAGCTTAGTATTTTCCCTCGAAATGTTTGCTTCGTGTAGACTTAGCCTGTACTTTTGCCGTTAGCGTTGAAAAGGCTCTAAGGCATAACCTTCTCATCATGGGAAGCGAACCCGGGTCGTTTGGTACGAGAGGCCGAAGCTCTTTTGAAGTTGAAATTTGGACACACTATATTGGCTGGTCTAAACATCTATGCAAACATTAATGATCGACCAAATACAAACATGATTTGAAACAATATCAAACTGCAATTATACACATGTCGGTACACATGCCATAAGAGTTTTCCAGTTTTATTCAAGTTTCTCCATAAGAATAAGTATGGTAAGTATAGCATATTGCCGTGAAACATTAGACAACATAATTCAACAACACATTGGAATATACATATGCTTATTTGTACAGTTTCATTTTAACAATTCATTGCGTATAATTCATTGCATATACATGTACACACGGTAGTTTATATGTACCTAAATATATACCTATATACATGCTTGTACCCATCTGTATGCTACCCAATATCCAAGTAAGACACGAAATGCAATGATGAATTAAATATAATGGCACATAGTAGGCCATATTAAACAAAACAAAAATTATGATTAGATTAGACACTTTGTATGTCAAAATGTAATCATATTTACTTATTAAAGAATGAGAATTTAATAAACACATATGTGAGTGACAGCATGGTATTGTCGTATGTATCCATGCTGTGTATCTATTGTTAATGGTCAATGGCTATATTTATTAGCCAAATTCCAATTGCCTAAAAGATAAATTGAAACAAAAGTTGTAATGGAACTATTTTTAAATCCCTGAAGTTAGTTTTCAAAAACAAAAAACAAAGTGAATTAAATGTCATGGGTAGAGAATGCCATTGGCCAGACACAAATTGCATCTTCTTTTTCACAAAAGCGAAACGCGATTTGTTTATACATTTTAGAAAGGGTTTGACATTGCTTTTACATTTCAGGGGTCCACTGTATGCATGATTCATAACTGTAGGGGTCAAGCTCTTGGCTTCAGAGCTCCAAGCATTAAGACTTGCTTGGTATACTAAGAAATTGAGAAGTCACACATAAACAGATATTTCAAGGTTTTAAATGTTTTATAAACTGAATTTCAACAAAGAATTTGATTTGAAATGGTTTTCAGTATCATATCAGAATGGAAATAAGACAAAAAAAAAAGTGCTCACAAAGTGAACAAGTACCCGCATGTTGTCACATTGTACATTTATACTCTAATCCAAGTTAACATATCTAATGTCTAAATGTCTGGATTTTTAAAAAAATCATTTGACCTTTGTATTGTATGTAGTCCAAATACAAGTATACATAACACTGGTGCATGTCCCTATGTCGTACTGTTCAATCTCAAACATGTCCATTGAAGTATATAACATATTAACCCCCTTTTATATACAGCCTACCCTCTTCTTCTTGAGAAAACATCCTCGCAGCTGACATGAAGTCAAATGTATCTATTGGAATTCAAACCAATTTTATAAACATTTTTCTGTCCAACCTCTCTGGGTTCAGTCTGTTTCTCACTTTGTTTTACTGAATTTTGCACTGAGAACCCCCTTACAAAGGGTACATAGGACACTGGGATTATGAGTCCAATTTTTGCCAACGAAACAAAGTATGGGTACTCTTCATTATAGGCATTGATCAAGAGTTGTGCAAACTTATAAAGAGACCTATCAAAATATTTGTATATAAAACAAGAACATGTAGCTTCAGCTCTATCAGCATTGATTAGACATGAATGTAATTGATCCTGGCCTCTATTAGCAATGTCCCTGGTTTGGTCTGGGTAGCGTTTCGGGGTTAACAATAAGACATAACATTCCACTATTATATTCTGATCTTCAGGAAACCTGGCATCTAGGTCCTGAGTCAGTTCTTCAATATAAGGTTGTCTCAACTTACAGGACTCATCTCTAACACGGTGACTGTCCATTAGCTATATATATGTGTACATATGCATGGTGTCTGCAGCTGGAACATCTGCTAATTCACGCATCCCTCTCCCACATACACACGTCTTTTACGAATATTCAGCAGACGAATTTGAAAACATTGTGGCCAAATAAGAAATTGCTCATTATTAGCTTAATACTTTTGCCCAACTCTATTTGATAATTTGAATTTCGTTTGTTGATAAATGTCTTTGTTTTCCTTTCGATATGATTTGAAAATCATCTGCCGCAGATATATTGTATTTGGGAAGGGGTAAACATGATATCATAGAAAAGTCGTTTGATCTGCACAGTATAAGTTATTTCTTAGTCAGTCACTTAATGTATGTTTTTTATTTATTTAAGTCTGATCCATGTGAAAGCATACACCATTTGTATGCGCTGTATTAGTTATTTCTTATTTAGTATCCAAATGCAAATTTACACTGGCCAAAGGATTCTTTTCACTGGTCCAAACCAAAAGTCTCTGGCAGATATTTTAAAGTTCAGCTCATGTTATGTATGTATATCCTCACGGTATCCTTGTAAAGTAAAGTTAGTGACTATAGCAATTTAAATAAGTAAAACATTAATCATAAATTGAATATAAATGGTTATTTTTTCTTCCAGTGACCTTTTTTTATCACTTTTATGTTGTTGTGGCTGCTGTTCTTCACTGAATTACATGTTGCAGAGGACTAGATAAGACTGAGTGAACAGGTCTTTTCCCCACAATATTTCTCATATTACTTAACACAATCCTTTGTAGTGGGTACTCAAAAGAATCGTCTCACCGAGTCGATTATTTTGAGTACCCACAACATAGGGGTTGAATGTCAAATAAGGATTTTAGAACATGAAAAATGCACCTTATCTAGGGCTATGATGTTGTATTAAAAGACTGTGGTCTGAAAATATAACAGAACGCTATGCTATTACTACTTCGGCACTGCATGTATATAGCCTCTTTGGTGTCACTCTCCTTTGACGTAACCCAGAACATGATTTATAATCACAAAAACCTGTATTGGTATTAACTAGTTTTTAATATAAATTAAGTGATATTGGTTTACTTCCTTTCTCGTCTACATTGCTTGTTGGTTGAATATTAATCTTTAATATGTGTCTCCCTTAAAATAGCGAAAGAATAGATTTACATACTAATTGAACCTGAAATATAAGCTAGAATAATATTATCTGAAAGTGTCTGCCTTGTTCACAGACACACTCTTAATATAACATATGATTTAAAATACACGACGGACTGTTTCCGTTACAAAATAAAACACTTTGAAATATTGAATTAATGATTAAGGGTTTTATTTATTCATAAAGTATAATTGTTGAAGTTTGTTTAGTTCGGCGATTATTGGAAAATGAATTATATTGTGTGATGTATTAATTTTCAATTTTACTTGATTATTAGCAGCTCATTGCTTGACTTGATTACTTTTTTTCGAACTTTATTTTTCAATTAAAAAATTAATTTGAACTTCCTCGAAACAAGAGGGATTAAGAAAAAAGATTGCGATTTATAGATAGCAAGGTGTTACTATCAAATCTACAACATCTTCTCACTAGTTCGGCAATAACAAAAGTATAGATAGGGCAATACAGTTTCCATGGAGACAATATGTAACATTCATTTAGCAAGTTTAGCAATTTCAATTGAGATACAAATCAAACCAATTGATACACTTTTAGACACTTTAACATTTCTAGACAGCAACATATTTCAATCAAATGAAGTTTATTTTTCATCAGGCAAGTACAATATTGTTCTTCTAAATATGTGAAGCCCCCGATAGTTTAGTTGGTAACTACGGGTGATATCAATCCAGGTTCACGGGTTAGAACCCCGGCTCGGCGAGCCCCGATAGCTTAGTTGGTAACGACGAGGGCTATCAATCCAGGTTCATGGGTTGGAAGCCAGGCTCCGCGAGCCCCGATAGCTTAGTTGGTAACGACTGGTGCTATCAATCCAGGTTCATGGATTGGAACCCCGACTGGGCCATTTATTCTCTCCCATGATTTACAAACGTGTAATAATGGAATGTGGAAATGTAGACAGATTGGTGCTAGAAAACAAAGAAAAAACACGTTAGTTGAAATAGCAGCCATGATACGAAATCAAATGAATCATTTTACTAAATTTACAAGACTGAATACACAACACCGAGGGTAAATGAATGTTGTGTGCATCATATTCTTTCTATGTTATTTTAATAACGTTTACTCTGTTTCAGACATACGGTTCTTATTGTCACATAGTTTTACATAAAGCTGAAGCATGAAGAATGTGAATATTCCAATGAGGAAAGCATGTCTCGACCCCCGGTCACTTTATTCGTATTATCCATACAACAGAAAGTCTTTAAAGAAATAAGTACATTAATTACATGTGACACTTATTCGTAAAACTGCAATACTATACTCGGATTCACAACGCGTGAGAACAGATTTAACAAATATAATCATTTACATAAACTTGGCACACATTTTTTCCAGTTTTCATTTATTGATGGTTTGGTGTTTTTAGCCGCTTTCAACAATTTGTCGGTTATATCACGGCATTTCCTGGGTTCGTTACCAGTACTACTGGTCCGTCAGCCAGTCAGTGGTAGTGCTAACTCCACAACTCTGAGCGCCAAGGAAGGCAGCCATTACTACTTTGTATAAAGTCTTTGGTATGACCCGACCGAGGATCGAACCCGCGCCTTCACGCACCGAAGACGGTCGAATGTAGGATAACATATACACCAATAAATACGCAAGACTCTGTCAAACATCAAGGGTTGTCTATCTCTGCAATACGACTACACGATGTTTAGAGTTAATTACTTATGTTACATGTGGTGAACTAGTAGAAACAATTACTCTCGTTACTCAATCTAGAACAGCAGTTGTTGTTATGACATTCCAGATAATGCAGATTCTAGCTGTCTGTCTCTGTCGTGAGGAAGTATTGTCATTCCAAAACCCTTTATCCATACAGAAACCTAGATACGGTTGACTAAATATGAGGACTCTGCGTAAAGTATCGACCCGGATCAGCCTAAGCATGCCACGCCTTCTGTGGATTTTCTGTTTCAGGAATCATTATTCTATACCTTTATCATCCTGAAACGGAATATGTCGGCCTTGATCAGTCTGCGCTGACTACGCAGGCTGATCTGGGTCGATACACTACGCTGATGCAATACTGTTTGTTTTCTCGCTGGACGGCTCATATATATTTTCCCAGTAGTATCTGTCTTATTATTTCATCAAACCCTATTTTGTTGGTACTCAATTTAATTATTTTGAGAACCCATCATATAAATATGAACACTTACTTTAGTTAGCCACTACAATAATGGTTTATCGCCATAAGGAAGTATTAAGTTATTGAACTAGTAGTACTGCAATGAACTGTCACTACACTATAAGGAAGCTTTTCCGCACGAAACGCATTTTCTATAAGGAACTATCACTTCCGTGAAATTAGGCCACGACATGGACATACCTTCGTTTCTGTCATGAGGAAGTATTGTGTCATTCTAAAAACATTAACTCATAAATAAACCTAGGTATGGTTGACTAAATATATATTTTCCCAGCAGTATCTGTCTTATTATTTCATCAAACCCTATTTTGTTGGTACTCAATTAGATTCTTTTGAGTACCCATCATATAAAACTGAGCAATTACTATAGTTAGCCGCTACTAGAATGGTGTATCGCTATAAAAGTATAACGTTATTAAACTAGTACTGCAAGGAACTGTCCTTATAAGGAGGCTTACCGTACGAAAAGCTTTCTATACATTACAATACACCAAATAAATTACAACTTTGTTTTTAAGTTACAATACACCAAATAAATTCCATCTTTGTTTTAAGGTTACAATACACCAAATAAATTCATTCTTTGTTTTCCATTTAAATCAACGAGTTTCAGTCCTCAGTTGTCACACTTTCTAAGCGTTATGTAGAACACCATATATCATATATCATTGAGTTACCTCATTGAGTTACCTCTAAGCTTTAAAACAATCTTAAGAAAAGTTGGGGTCATGCATTTGGAAAGAAAGAACTCAACAGGCGAAAATGGTTACCATCATTTAGGACCTAATTGGGCCCGGACAAAACCGGTGTTTAGCCTTCTCTACTTTCACTTTCAAACAAGGTCAGCATACTAAAACCCAGGTTAAACCAATCACATCGCTACAGTAGCAATCTATTGTGTATAGATCTGATGACCGCCTATTACATGTGGTCTAAGATTGCGTCAACCAATCCAGTTGCAGTATACATGAGTGGCATGTATCACCAGGGGAGATAACCCATATACCTATACGAGGTAGAGAAGCGGTGTTGGCCAAATGGTCCGATTATATAGTAACCATTTTTAGCTCACCTAAGCACGAAGTGCAAGGTGAGCTTTTGTGATCACTCACCGTCCGGCGTCGTCGTCGTCTCTCCGTCTGTTAACAATG
>JAUELF010010411.1:0-18056 GCA_031471495.1 Clinocardium nuttallii
GATATCTAACTACTGTATAAGTTTGATTGAGATACAATCAAAAATAAAGACTGTATCGTGTTAACGAGAAATTGTTTGCGGACGCACGCACGGACGCACGGACGAATCGCCATGACATAAGCCCTTCTGGCCTTTGGCCAGTAGAGCTAAAAAATCTCTCTATGAACTGCGTTAGAAAAGAAATAGATTATATAGTGGTTTTCTTTCGGTTATGCATTCCATTCTAAACCACAAACTAAAACGAATTAAATATATTTGATCAATTGTTACCAGTTACTGAGTGTTAGAAATTAGAATCAACTGGGATTTACGTTTCTGGATAATTCTTATGAACAAAGCCCAACTGAAAGCATAACAACCAATCTATATTGTTGTAATTGTATTATTTATTATGCCATTGTTATAATTGTACAATTTTACAGACTTAATGGCCTTATATAAGTGCTCATAGCAGATACTTCATTATTAGGAAATGATAATTGGATGTTTTATTAATATCACAGAATTATCAATCAAATATTGCAACCACGTTTGATTGTTTTAATGCAATAATAGTCTTGGTTACAAGTTATGTAATATACATCTCTGTAGAAGACGGTATTCCATCAACCAGAGGCTTGTCAATATCCCTGTGATATCAAGGTTCGGGTGGTTGTAATTATTGGAGCGTAGTTCTTGGCATTGCCGTTAGAAAGTTTACCGGAACCAAATATCTGCCATCTTCCATCCGCACCACGTGACACAGAGCACATGACTACAGCTTGGGAGTGACCGGCGTGTGTAAATGTTGTTTTACACAGATCCTTGGTTGGATTTGCTGACTCGTAGAATTTAAGACTGGGGTTAGGGTACTTTGCAATATTTGGTGATGACCAAGCACTCAATATAAAGAAGAGATGAGTAACATCGGTTGGAATATCTTTCATTGTCACGTTAATAGTATGGTGGCCAATTTTTCTGACGTCATCCATAACATCACCCGAATGTTGAATAAATTGGGTTGGTTGCCTATGATTATAATCACATATATCTGGGTTCTGCCATTGTCCTTTGAAAATAAGACACGACGCATCGAGGTAGTCTCGGCCAGATGATGGGTATCCCCAGAACAGGTCGAAAGTCACGTGGTTAAAACCTTCTGGGATAGAAAACAGCATGATGACGAGATAGACTGTTGCGTTCTGCCGGACGTTGAAGTCACATAGTCGTGCAGGCTGGCCGCCAGACAAGTAGTTCTGTAATGTAAATACAAATATGTTATAAGACAACATATGAGCCGTTCTACGAGAAAACAGACATTGTGGAAGCTGCGAAAACTATCAACCGGAGCAGCCTAATCATACCACGCAGGCTAATCCGGACATACCCTTTTCGCCTCCTGTGAATGTTTGTGTTTCAGGTTGCATAACTCTATATCTCTATCCCCCTGAGACGGAATGTGTTTATTTTTCGTGGAACAGCTCATATAGGTTTTGATGTGAGCCATGGCATAGGATAATGACATTCGGACATTTGTGACCAGTCATTACCAAGAACAGCATGTGCTCTCGCCAAATCTGATCAGAGCTGTCATGTTCGTATATTGGCGTTTAAGGACATAACTTCACCTTTCCCACCATAAGAACAACTTGCAGCAGATGATATTGTAAAAAAATACAGACAATTATGATACATCTTTATAAATATAAGTTCTATTATTAAATAATATTTAATACGAAATGAAAAAAAAAGGAAATTGTCTCTATTTTTCTTATCACTTACTCTTTTAGTAGTAATGTCAATATTCATTTACTGTCCAAAAATTCACCTTTTGCGGCCAACGCATTATAACCGATTTCTATGCATTACCCCAAATTTCGTTTTAATCAGTTGAGTTCATAAGGATATATTCATGAATGGTAAATTAATTATCAATATCGTAAAGCCAAATATTCATAAATAATGAAACACAGGTCAAGATAAGACTACCTGTACCTTTACATTATTCCCAATTCTTTATATCGTGTTTTAAGGTCAATACATAAATAGTGTTTACCGTAAGCTCGGCATCATTGTATAGTAACTTCTGTTTTTCAATTTCGTGTTTTGACTTCAATTTAATCTCTCTCTTAACATCAATGATCGGCATAGCTGCCACATATGGGACTTGAATGGTCTCCCCTGTCATGAGAATGATGGTAATTTCTCCCCCTTCGGCCATAGGATGAACAACTTCCGGTACAACAGTGACATCATATTCTACAAACATTTTTTTCAAAATGGCTTTAAAGAGCGTGGGGTTTTGGTCGTTACTGGAGACGCCAATTTTACAGTTAGGCTGTGGACATTCTGAATGTTCCTCTATGTGTTCCAACGTACACTGGAAAATGTAAATATGAAATGTTGTCTTATTTATAAGAGAGCCTCAATACCCTCGGCATAAATAAACATTTAGTCTTATTTCAGGTTATGGTTAGAATATCGATACTTGGAAGTGGCATAAGTCAACAATATGTGTTATGATAAGACGAGTTGAAAGTATCTTCTCTGCATCCATGCTAATGATACATATAGATACGGTTTGGCAGAAGTTTCCTGAACCTATGATTAATCGGCGATTAATGCAGATCAAGACCTGACTTTTCGGATGCCCTGGCTGTTCTGGATCCAGTGGTTGCAAATAACTTATGGTAAGTTTTCGCAGAACTCCAGTAATATAAGCTTTCCATAAATGATGTTTGGGCACATCTTAAACCAATCTTAATTTAAACCGTTTTCTACGTTGCATAACATGAATCTTGACTCCAATGGCATCCTAAGGTAGATCGTTATGCATATAACTTGTGTTTGATGAAGCATTGCCAAAAACTTCTTACCAAGATCAAGTCATTCATCAATATGCATTCCTTAGAAGCAGTATAAATTAACTGTAGTAATTCCAAATGCAATACGTGACTTTGAAAGTTTCCATTAGAACGATGAAAAACGTCATAAACGTATTGAACGGAAGCGACTCATTCATAGAACGCATAACTAACGCATGCCCGCCATAGATGCATATTCTAATTTCAAAATCTCAACATTTACACTTATTCTTAATTCCCTACAGCAATGAAATAGCTTTTACAAAATCCAAATAAGCTTTATCGTTGAAAAGAGCAGTCTACGGAATCCTCTTTTCCGCCATCGAATTGTCGACTTCATAGAAACTAGACAAAACGCGACAACTTAAGTAACATTAATTTAAGTTCGCTTTGTCGCATATTTAATATGCGACAAAGCGATTATTTTACCTCGACAAGTCAAAAAGTCGAAGTTTTCGGGTCGATATTATCGCGCTTTAAAAAAAAAGATACCGCGACGGCTCGAAATTATTACTGGCAAAAAAACAAAATATCGACCTTAAGTTCTGTTTATTAGAAGTTGAAGTTTTTAAGGTCAATAATATGGTAAACAATCTGTGCACTCAAGAACTTGAAGGACATTTCTAAAAATAGATTTACTTTCTTATGTGCTATTTTAGTCGCATTTGTTTCTGAATACGATTCCGAAATTTTAACCATAATTTGCACTTTCAAAAACTTCCCTAAAGCGATTATTCATGGTGCGCCACACCTGAAAGTTGTGCAACTTTTAACACTTACCCTCATACAGAAAAACATAGGATGATTGCACTCGTCCGTTGCCGTCTTGGGAGGGAACTCGTTGGGAAGTTTTTCCACTTTACACATATGGCACTCCATACCTGACATAGAATCAATAATTCGTGTAAACTTGCTTTCCGATATAACAGTTAGCAAGTTAAACAAAATGATTAAGCAGGCCAGCATATGACTGGCATATGATGAATCTTGACGTGTCCACAAAGTGCATAGCGCATGGGGCTTTCAATTCAGGGGTCGAGAGTTCGAATTCCATCGCGGCCATATATTCTGGATAGCGTCACATATCGTCAGTAAATGCGCTGAAAGTCTTTGTTAAAAAGTAGCAAGTTGCCGACAAGGAACGTTTTTTAGATTACAGGTACTTGGCGGCCAGGAACACATGGTCATGTGTATAAATATAATAATGTTGGAAACGGTGTTAAATATACACTCCCATGATCCCATCAACAGCATCGGGTCATACCAAATGCCTTTACTATGGTAGTAATGGATTTCTCTACTTGACGAGCAGGATTGTGGAATTAGCAGTATGAATTACTGGTTGTTGCCAGGAAGAGTGTACCAGTAGTTCTGGTAACTTAACCAGGAACGCCGTGCAATAACAAAATATTGATCTTCATTATATGGAAAAAAAGGTTTGTTATTTATACAGACATGATGGTAGAATGGACTGACATTGGATGATATAACAGGTCCCGGCCAAGCACAATTATGGAAGAGGGATAACATCAAGTTCGAGGCTTCAGGTAGAACAGTTAATAGAAAACTGAAAACAAAACCATCAGCTTTTTGTAAGGATCAATTTCATGAGAGTACAGTATGTATTGTAGATCGTATCGACCAAGGCGGGTTCGAAGAAGGGTGAAGTTATAAAGATTGTCAGATATCGTCCCGTCGATAATAATGTTCGACAACAACAATCGTTACAACGATCGTTGTTTATAAACTTTGATATGACTAGTAAATATCCTCCGAGGTCCAGATAAAAAGGGTTTTTCAGCCCCTTTTCCCCACAATTTCTCTCTATCATTAAAGCAAACCCTACGTTGAATCGCACCCACAACATATGGCTAGAGGGTCAAATAATGTTTTTAGAACATGCAAAACGCCCCTTATCTAGAGCTCTATATCTCTGATTTGATTTGACATCTATCACGGTCAGAAGTGTCTTTCTTTATGTTGGTCTTATTCAAGAACAACACAAACTAAAATGGATGAAATATTGAATACAGAGAATATAAACTCAATCAAACCTTGTTGTTCCAATTCAATCCGATTTTGCGTCCTGTCTGTAAATGTGAATTGAAAAAGTAATTTCTACTTTCGATTTCGGTTTCAGCGTGTAACACGAATTTCCCGAGAATGAATAGAGCACACAAAGGTAAATAATCAATGTATACAAAATCTTCAATTTAAATGGAGTAACCTCCCTTCTTGATTTAATGTCGGTGAAAACGAGTACATAGTTCAACCCTTGTCTTTCATGAATAATTAATTCCAGATTGAAGTAAAATAAAATGAAACATAATGAAATTACAGTTGTGGTTCGTAAGATTAAATCATGTACATAATGGAAAAGTTAAGGTTGTAAAAAGTCAGTTTGGAATTTGACTCTTTTGCCCTTAATGTTTTTCAAAAGCAAATGTATAATTTTTTTAAGATCACATTACATAATACGCGTTGAATATTAGAAAAATGCGAAACCGCCACTAAGGTCTTACTGTGCTATATAAACTGAAGACGCTTTTGTAGCAGACGATTTTGATAATAAAACATTGTGGAAAAACGAAAATTGGCTCAAAAAGAGCAAATTCACATTTTTTATAAAAGTGTAATACATCCTTTTGAGATGTTGCGATTTGTAACTCGGTTGTTTTCTCGAAGCAGACGACTATACATATCTATGCCATACAACTGTTTAAATACACATACATGTACTTGAAACAATAATATCGATCGATATGCAGTCTTCGATACACACAACTATAAAAGGTGTACACTTGGAAGAGGAAGTATATTAAAACGAAAGAATCACAGTATATCTAGTTCTTCATATTTTAAGGTATTCATAAAACTTATATCACTAAATTGGTAGATATTTAGATTTATATTGAGTATAAAGTTATATAACGAAAGTTTAAAACTAATTCTGTTACAAAGGGTGATTCTTATCTACAGTTAGTTACATTGTTAGTTTATGTAAGTACCCTTTTCTATAGATCCTATATTTCTTTTACTTCTAGAATGGGGAAGTATTTTGTTTGAAAGTCTAATAAATCGCATGCAACACATACTTTGATAACTCGAAGCACGTAGATTGATAACACCACAGGTGAAAGGGTCGATAGAAAGAAATATAACAAGACGTTATTAAAACGGCAACCCGTTTTACTACTATTTCATGAAAGAGTTATAATTCTTACTTTGGGATATTTCTCCTTATAGAGAAAGATCTCAAAAGACTTCGATACATATATTTCAATAACTTAGTGTCAG
This sequence comes from Clinocardium nuttallii, assembly GCA_031471495.1. NCBI lineage: Eukaryota > Metazoa > Mollusca > Bivalvia > Cardiida > Cardiidae > Clinocardium > Clinocardium nuttallii. The sequence continues at coordinate 6,141 of JAUELF010010411.1, forward strand.
ATACATCAATAACTTCGAGATAGAAATCTCAATACCTTCGTGTCAGATATCTCAATAACTTCGACCAGAAATCTCGATAACTTCGACCAGAAATCTCAATAGCTTCGTGTCATATATCTCAATAACTTCATGTTAGATATCTCAATAACTTCGGGACAGATATGTCAATAACTTCGAGACAGAAATCTCAATAACTACGTGTCAGATATCTCAATAACTTCGTGTCAGATATCTCAATAACTTCGGGGCAGATATCTCAATAACTACGTGTCAGATATCTCAATAACTTCGTGTCAGATATCTCAATAACTTTGAGAGACAGATATCTCAATAACTTTGAGAGACAGATATCTCAATAACTTCATATCAGATATCTCAATAACTTCGTGTCAGATATCTCAATAACTTCGTGTCAGATATCTCAATACATTCGAGAGACAAATACCCTAGTTACTTCGAAACAGTTAATGTTACATCCTTGAGATAAGTATCGGAAACGTTAAAAAAATATATTTATTTTATCAATGAGATAAAGGGATTTATCAATGAGATAAAGGGACATCCCTTTTCATAGAGATATAATATCTCAAAGTAAAGGAGATATCTCTCTTAATCATACACATATTAAACGAATTAGTAGTAAAACGGCATGGCATACATATGCATCCCGCTTAAAATTATATAAGCTATTTTTACACACATTTGGAAGATTCCATACACTTATTTGATGACAAGTTGTATTTTTTTTATAATTTTTGAGCCCGTTCGAAGTAATGCATACAGACTGACTTTTATGAATTGTGTAGATTTAAAATCAGCCTGTGTACTGAACATTCTTAACTAATGTCAACTTATGCCTTTACGTATTGTTAATTGATTGATTAATCGGTGAGTGTTAAACGCCGTTTTCAACGACTTTTAGTCATATCACGGCGGCCAGTATACATACCCATGTTTTTTCCTGGTTTTCTCAAACCAGTATTGATGGGTTCACTTATCAACTGAAGTATATCACAATTATATGGTGCGTATGTACATGAAGTGTAGTTGTAACGTGATTGGTAGTTACGAATCAGCAGTGTGAATGGGTGATAAAGTAACAAATTAACAACGTATTGTTATCTGAATCCAGCCCTACCTTTGTTTCGTCTTCCCCGTCATTTATTAACTGAAATATATGTCACAGTTATATGGTGCGTACATGTATTTACAGTAGCTGTCACTTGATTGATCGTTAAGAAGCTCTGTACAGTGTGAAGGGTGGATCAGTTACCGTTAGTCTAAACATCTAACAACTAATTGTTATATGAATACAAACCTGTCTTTGTGTCGTCTACATTGGCAAGATAACACATATAGGCCACTCCCTCATCGTGTGTCAGTTTGTCCGTCTGTTTGCCACAGTTTTAGTTACTGACATATATTGGCAGACGAAGCATTCTTGTTTATTTTGGCTATCGTTAATTAATACACATCTATCGTTGTGTTTCCGCCTTGACAGCGATGACAATCGCATCGCCGTCGTCTGTCCGCCACACCTTTGCTTACTGGCATACTGGCAGGAAACATGTCCTACTCTGGACAATTGCTGCTATAGGTTTTACAATGTTTACTGACAACTCATAAGTATTAATAGTTTGAATTATTAACCGTTTTTATGAGACAGACACTATTGGCACATTTCCAACTTTTAAAAACATTATTTCAATGAAATGTATGTATAAGAATTAAACTTCAACATATCCATAATGAATATGATATTCCGAATATGTTTTATAGCAAATGAGTCTTGTTATTATCATATTTATTGGATTTTAAAATAGTTTTCATTTCATTATAACTAGAATCATCCTTATTTGTGTTGTACTAATTATATGATCGAGTAAACCACATGGTTATTGAGCTAGCCGCCTCGATATAGAATATCTGACATATTGAATGCCGAATACCACGTTTTACTGCAATTGATCTTTCAATCTTACTTGAGTGTGTATTTACTTCTGGATCTATCACATGTTCCCAATTATGATGATTACTCTTTTATCTGGGTTAATTTTTTAAACAAGAATGGGTTCATGATGTGTCTCGTTTATCTAATTTCTATAACCAAGACGGTGATGTCAACATGCTAGGGACAGACGAATAGACGATGTACATCCTATTGCTACGTACCTCTCTGATTTTAGAGACAAACGTCGAACAGTGTTTGAAATGTTAAACGATATAAATATGAAACTATTGTTTTAAATATATACACTTTTGTTATGCATGTTCTACATTATTGAAACAATTACAATGAAGATATGCATTGCAGTTTTTCCAGATACAATGGATTCATTTAACGCAACAGACTATTTTAAACATTTAAAGTCGAAAGTCACTCACGACCAGAACTTACTTGACATCATTAAAGAACTTGAGAAGGCGTGGGATAAGGTAAACCTTTTGAGATTATTACTGGAACGAACCAACTTTGATGTATATCACCAAAATTTCAATTATTTCAAATATGATTCTATTGTTATGACTTACACACTTACAGTAGTTCAATCAGTTGCGTTTTAGAGTTAATGCACGTTACGTAAATGATCAGAGATAACGCTAAGAGAAGGTATTTTGCTATGACTTCAAGAATATCAAGTTTAAGCTTGTGTTCTTGTTTGTTAATTTAATACAGTTAAAGTCCATTCAATCTAATAAATCAAAATGTCTTATAACTACGACAAAAAGTAAAGTGAATCAACGTGTATATGGTTATAATGGGGCTTATCAGCAATTCATGATCAGGTTAATGTCTTAACTCTTAACCCTTTTCCTCATACAACACAACTGTAGCAGACGACACTGAACACATCTTATTAAAAATGTGAAAAATCTCCATTAATGAGAGTTTAATTATTAAATAGAGTTGAAACAGTGTGGCTAAGGTTAAACTGCCCATTATGTACAATTTCACCTTAGCCACAATGTTATTAAAATTCGTCTGTTGACGAGGCGTTTGAAAGTGTTTATATGTGGGAAAGGGTTAACGTAATACGTATACAGCAGAAAATGAATACAACTGTGTATGAATTTAAACAGGCAGATAATGCGGAAGTTAAAAAGTTGTCTGAAGGTCTTTGTAAGAATATACCGCCGTCAGTCATTACAGACGCCCAAAGAAAGGTACTCATCGACATGCAAAAAGGAACAAGGGTAAGCATAGCTGGAGATGTAGGAATTGCACTATCTTCAAATGTATGTAAATAATGCCCTGAAACCCATTATATGTCAAGTCTTTAGAATAATTGAAAGCTAAAGAAATATTGAACGGGTTACCCATTAGGTCAGTTTATATAGTTTGTCTAGCGGTCAATCAACAATACTAAATAAATGTTTTTGATAATTATACTCTATTTTTTAAAAATTAACGAAAACCACACTATTGAAAAAAAGGTTATTGTCAGAATATATAATATTCTAAGAGCTGTTATATGATTACAAACAACACTATTTATGGTGCATCGTCTTCATATTAAGACAATTTTACGTGCTGTTGAGTGATACAGTCGTTATAGACACATACTATATTAGCATATAACATGTTGTCCCCAATGTTAGTATGTTAAAGTGGCATCTATCATTCTATCCAGAGGGAAACAATCCATGTATACAAATATATGTTTTTCCCCTAAAAGTAAGAAGCTGAATGGGTTTGGGATTAACCACAAACATGTTACACAAGATCACACACTCACGAATTATACTTTTCATTGACTGACCGTGATATAACAGAAATATCATTTTAAACATTATAAATGTCATTTAAACTATCAAAAGTACTGGAATATTGGCCTTCCAATGAAATCTAAAAATGTGTGAAATATGGCGTGGTATATCGAATTAATTACCTTTAGTGTTCATTACATGTTCTTCAGACACATTATTTGGCATTCATTAAACCTTTCAAACGGCAAGCCATTCATGTACATTTTTATTCCAGAATGTATTTAACATTTGGATGTCATATATATACAACGTGGTGAGATAAAATGTACATTACTGTTATAAAAACACACCCAGTTTAATGATGCACACACTGTATACACAATAAGTATGTGTGTCTAGTGCTTTAAAAGTAATATAAATGTGGAAAATATATGATTTGGTAAGTTACAGACAACTTACATTATTTGATATCCATAGTTTTCTGTGACATACCTAAACTTATCCTAAGTTACACAATAATTAAATGTTTACTGTTTGGTGTTAAACGCCGCTTTCGGAACATGTTATGTTATATCAACGTTTCCTGGGTAAGTTACCAGTCCTACTGGTCTATTTATCCTGCCACCAGTCAATCAGTCGTAATGTTAACCCTGAAACCCTCAGCGTCACGGAAGACAGAAAATACTACCATGTTTAATGTGGTATAACCCGGACAGGGATCAAACCTGTGACTGCCCGCGCCCGAGGTGGACGCTCTACCAAAATACCAATGAGGCGGCGAAGTAAATGTTTATCTAGTGCTAAACTAATTATGATGTTTATTAGATGATTTACGGTATGTCACAGGAAAATCTTGATTAGCATGACTTATGCAGTATGATCAGGTTATTCACTGTTAGGAAATAAGAAAATGTTAATTCACTGTGACATACCTAAAATCATCTATATCTCATACACAGCATAATTGTATAATGATTTAACACTAAATAAACACACTCATTGTGTAGCTGTGCTTCAATGAACTTAGTTATTTTTTATAACAGTTGACTTGTGTGCATTTTACGCCCACAATGTTTGTATTGGACACCAACCTTTAAAGAGGTAAAATGTATTTACCGTTATGTCTTGCATTTCCTTAATCGGTACCTACCGTGCAAGAAAAACTATTTTAATAAAATAATTAAAATATGAAAGCTTTCCTATATACTACAGTCTACTTAGCATCAAACATCGCCGCACAAAGGTTCACAAGGGAAAATAATTGTTATTTTACTTATTGTTTTTATGAATTTCATTAAAATTGCAACTTTAAACAAGATAATCATGCTGGTCCGTGTCGGTCTCGCTTTGATTTTGATGTCTTTTTTTATTTCGTAATACAATATGTTTAAAATACATGTAAATTACGTCATACTGTCGTTATATTCAGTTAACAATTTATTTTTGTAAAACTATTTTTTATTTATTGCAAAGAAACCTAAGAAGAAGAAAAAGACGACAGTTACGAAAAAATTACAACGGTATGTATGTACATCATAGTACACAGGTGTTTCTTCAAAATTACAAAACACAAAACTCGTTATGTTGTGTAACAGCGTGGAATGGATACCAGTATAGCTGTGTCATCAAAGTCGATATATCTTTCTCCTCGTCAGCTTGCTCACGACACATGCATTGTATTTCAATATATAGAGATTATTACATTTCATTGTTATTTGTTGTAATACATTAAATTTATCATTACGCGTCTTCCACCATATTTTATGTTTACTGGGGATTATTTTTTGTCTTTTACCTGCTTTGTGCATTATTTTCGGATGAGGCGTGCCCGTGGAAAAAGGGAGGGGCACACACGTGTAATTGTGTACGAGAATATAGGTAGTTTAATTCACTGGTGTTAATTAAATGTAAATCAACTATTATGAATTTTCTTTCACCGAGATATCCTTATCTTTGATGGATAGAAATGTAATACATATTATTGGTACATGTATGTTAGTTGAAGACCTATGACAAATTCGCCATTTAATTTTTACTTAAAATTGAATTAATTTATGCGATAGTGTTTGCAAGATTCTAAGCAGATTTCAAATCACGATTATTCATAATGAATTAATATATCAGAAGTGCACATTGCATTCCATACAATACTATAAAACATGAAGCGTTTAGAATAAATGACCGTTTATGATCGTTCAACACAATATCATATACGATATTTACTTGAAGTTAAAGTTTTTAATATACCTATATAAATGTAAAACGACGTGTTTGAATCAATGAACGTCTTTTTAAACATTTACATTATGACGACATTTGACGCCACAAGTGAAGACGATGTTTGAAAACGGAGGGGTGAAAAAGAGTAATCATGTAGTTTTCCGCTTTACCACATGTTTTCCAAGTAATAATGCCACTGTCCTATTTATTGCATCAATTGATGTAAATATTCAAGAGCATGTGCCTTAAACAATGTACCACGTGCACGATTTACACAGAATTCGACACATATAATATTAATCAAGAACGTGTTGTTGTCTACCTACAGGGAAGCCAATGGTGTAACTAGTGTTACACAAGATCAACTGCATGAACAAACCCAACAATCTATAGATGAGAACAGGACAGACGAACATCTGCTGTGAGTCACCTCGGACGATAACGTGTCTTGTTACATCCCTGATAACATAGTGGGACCACGTGGTTATTTTATTTGAGCCACTTCCAACAGCATTTCAGTGATATCACTGTATTTTTCGGGGACAATTTACCATTACTTCCAGTCTAATTTGTTGTGGCACTGGTGAATACGATATAATGCTATCCGTGCAACCCAAGCGCCAAGGAACGAAGCCATTGCAACCATTTTAAAGGCTTTGTTATGACCCGACCGTTGATAAAACCCTGGTATGCGGATAATCTAACCACAGCAAGACAGAAAGGTCCGCATGGAGTCAAACAGAAAATATCGCATTTCGTCAGAAGTTACCGTTTTAAATGCCACTGGTTGACGGATATTAAAGACTCTGGTATGGCTTGGCGAACGCACAGGCAGCCTAAGTCTTCACTATTCACATGTGCAACAATACCCCTTTAATTTAACGCCGACTTATTTTTTATACGAATCGCTTTCAGCATATATTTATCAGATATATGCAATTTAAAACATCTTATACAAAAACAAATCATTCAACCCTATCTTAGGACATTAGGATAATTCAAGTAGTGTTAGTGTTAAATGTCTTATTTATATATCAAAAAGACCATTCATGGATAAGATGTGATAACTGCCCTATGTTCAGTAAACATAAAGCAGCAGCACGTCTCGATAAGACATAGCATATTGACAACAGCGAAGATTAAGATCAGTATGTGCATCCATTTAACATGGTAGGGATATTCCATGTTTGCTTCCAACTCGTATTATCATCACTAAAACCCTTGAAAACATTTTGTCTTTCATTTCCAAACCTCTGACAATTGGTTTTCTTGTATGGCGAACTAAATTTTGGTAATGCGTTCACTGAATGAATGCAGTCAAGTTTGAAATCCATCTTCAATGTTTTTACAGCACAAGTGTAGAAGACGAAAAACGAAATCAAGTAGAATCAAGCATTAATAATGATATTGAAAGTGAAGAAATGCAACAACCAATGGTACCCTTGCAAGAGGCATCCCAAGAACAGACAAATACACACTCTGAACTACTTTTCAGGTTAACATGTTATGTAGACGATTTGATACAGATACAGTGCAATTCAATAACTCTCATATATATGTATATATAGGTATACAAAAACATGGGTTTATCCGAGATCGGCATTAAAGTACAAGTTAAACTGATGCTGTATATACGAGTATTAGTTTTTTGTCAGAGTTAACGAATTTTCCATGAGTTTCGTTACCTCGGTATGGACACTACAGTCGTACATTGTAATGTTATTCCAGGATAAACTATATTATAACAGAACTTATGACTGTCTCATTTCTTTAAACAGCGCATCCAGTTTACATGAACAAATCAAGAGACAATCGGAAAGAGAAAATGTTGCGGAAGAAGAAACCAAAGACCTTAAACGTGAGATAGAAACCCTCAATGTCGACAAAGACCAAGCGTTACAAACGTGAGTTAAATGACACTGTCGTTGCGCCCTTTTGATTTTGGTAACTATTTATGTATATATGAAGACAGCATTAACATTGTTAATAACATGTCCATGATAAATCATATCATTACAAATTATTCATTTCTTTAAACAGCGCATCGAGTGCACCAAGCGTTGCAAAAGTAAGTTAATTGACACCGTCAGACTTTCCCTGATACAAACGACATTAGCCGCCTCTACATTGTACGAATTTTAAATTTCATAGGAGAAACGAAAAATTGGTCGAAACGCGACATTTTTCCAAGACTATGTTCACTTGGTTCGGTTCAGTTACATCTGTTTGTATTGCTCTGCGGATTTCGAGATATAAATTAAAATTGTCTACATCCTTTTAAAACAGTTTATTTATTAAATAGGCTTGTCTTAGCATGTTCAGATAGCAGGTCAAGTGATGACAATACGCAAATCATGGACAACAATTAAACACAAACTTTTGACTGATGCCTTGTTTTATACGGTTTATCAAGTTTTCAGAACCAAACGAAGGAGGAATCAGAAAGACGAAAGGAGATAGAAGAAACAAATATGAGATCGATGAAACTTAAGATAGAAACACTAAAAGTCGATCAGAAGAAATCAGAAAATGAAAGGGAGAAGCAAGAAGAAATTCTTAAACGTGAGATAAAAACACTTCAGGCCGACAAAGAGAAACTATTATCAGAGTAAGTTAGTTTAAACACACATTAGCACTTATCATTGTGCAGAAGAACTAAATAAGACATCATTTCACTTGTCCCCAGTACGGGGTTCAATGTTATCTCTTTTGCACTAGCCCTTGCTTAAATCTTGCATCATGTGTTCTTCTAAAACGTAAAACAAAAATGTTAACGAAAATATAAAACACAATGTGATCGTTGCAGACACAAACTAAACTGCTAGATAATGTTGTACCCGAAAAGTATCTCTCATGCATCTTGATGACGTATTGGTCGTACTTATTTAATTGCTGAGAATTTAACATTCTTTTAATGTATACATTCATTCTTTCGTTCTTTCTTCAATTCAGTGTACCTCTCTAGCTCATTACAGGCATGTCACAATAGGATAACAAGAGTATTCTTATTAGTATACCACACTAGTAATTAATTCAATATTTAAACAAATTTGAGATAAATGTATACGTCAACATGACAGGTCTATTTAGTTGACACTTTATCAATTGTGAATTGTCAGTATACATCAACATTATCAACAGAAATGACGTTTATTTTTTAATTAAGTATGTGAATAAAAAATTGAAACAATCAATGCGAGTTTATCGTATGCAAGTTGGCTTAGGGCCAAGTTGCTTTACATTCTTAAAAACAAGGTGAATTGTTGTGATGGGCATCTTCATCGTAAAGTTCTATTTAGAAACTGATTAATTGAATAACTATAGATACGAAGTGAAATGTGTTACCATGACTAGTGAGACTATATTGGATCTTGGTCAACACAAGTGATAAATATATTTGATAACCAATTTCTCAGATCACATTTTGTTTAGTCGACATTTAAACCGTATGCTAATTATTTCTAAATACATCAATGTTGTTATATAAGTCTTGAAAATTGTGGGGTGTTGTATTCCATCCAATTGGTGCAAAACTAATATATTGTAAAGTTAACCGTCGTTTTGCGCTTATGGGTTGTTTGTTAAAAGTGAGGGCTCGTGCGAACCTACATATACGCAGATCCCTCAGTGCTAACATACGTTCAAAATATCCCATGGAAGAAATAAAACTAAAACTGTATTCAGGCCTCATGTTTTTACTCCTACATGCCAATGTATGTTACGCCATAACGAGAATGCACTTACACTTTACCGGACTTGTCACGCTAATGTAAATGCAATTAACGTCGTGACAAAGATACTGCAAATTAGTTCATGTGTATTTCTTTTGCATTAGAAAAGACGAATCAATGGAACAACTCATATTTTCTTTTTTCATTCATTGTTGACTCATACTGTAAGACTTGACAACTGTTAAATGTATGCTTAAGAGGTATTCTGTATATAACCACTGAAAATGAATTATAGGGGGAATATAGTCCGAAACTGTGGAACAAACATGAACTCGTATGAATTAAATTAATATTCTATACAAACCATGATACAGATTGCTTCCTGTGCACATGTTCTATAACATAGACATTCTCTATTGATTACTCGCAGAAGTAAACCAAAATTGAAAGAAGTGAAAAAACAAAATAAAGAGATGAAACAGCAGATGGAAACACTAACAAAAGAGTATAAACTACTTAAAGGTGAAAGAGATGCTCAACAATCAAGGTATGAGGATATTGATCTTTTTAATACAACGTTTCTTTAACACAGACGAGAATTGACATCTGTGTATATGTAAAACAAACGACAATTGACGCCGATAAGCGCTAAAAGACGATAGTTGACACACGTAAAACAGAAACTATTTGATTCCTATATACGTGACAAGACAGTATTTGACGTCTGCAAAATACGTTAACAGACGGTTATTGAGACTATATAAACGTTAAAAAAACATTTGACGCATGTTTATATGTAAAACTAATTATAGTAGACGCTCGTCTGTAATTAACAGTCGATATTTGACGCTTGTATGTACGTAAAAACGGGGTACATGACCTGCATCGATCGTCTGAGTAATGCAATGTGATTTGTCAAGCCAACCACAGTCATCTGCAGTAATTCGGCGCCTGTATATAGGTAAAATAACATAATATTTGCCGCTTCATGTACGAAAAAAGGGGCATTATTTGACGTCTTTATATGCGTAAAACAGACGACAAAAACAGGCATCATTTGACGACCTATATGCGAAAAACAGACGACATTTGACGGGTTATTTGCGTAAAATATGAAATTCCCCGCCCCCCCCCCCCTTTTTCCCCCCACAACTTTTTCACCTCTTTAGCCAAAGTTTCTGTGTACATGTTCTGTTATGGTATTGTAGAATTGTTTAACCTTATAAACATGCGATATTATGCATGAATCTATGCATTTCTGCATCAGTATGTTTCTTATTCCAATTTATTTGGTATCGCTTTTAATTTTTATACGAAGCGTATTCATTAGAAGATGTAGGAATCATCATGTATAAATTTGAATGGAAGTTTTTTAACTTAACTTATCGCTCAAAACCAGTTATTCCTGCTTTTCGCACCATGGTTATGATCTTATTTATTATTAATCCTGTAGTTATGAAACTCTCAAAGAGAGGCTCCAGCGGAATGATATATCTCTACAAAGATCCAAAACGTCATTAGATGAAAGCAATAAGAAAAATGATCAACTCGTAACAAGGTATGTAAAGTTACATTTCAATACCTTGGCTTCCAGTGTCCATTGAAAAACTACGAATGTTTGAATAATGCAAGTTAAATCTTTACTCGTTGAACATTGTCGTCAATATATTCGAAATACAGAGTGTTTTGACGAATAGATGTTCCGTTGTTAGTCTACTGTACGTCGGTCGGCTGTGCATCTTTGGCGCTGCCAATATTTATTTCGACGATTGAATTGAATCATTGCAATAAACAATGGTGTTTGAAGTTCTGATATTAAAGAGTCTTTAAAGTTAATATAGGAAAACACAAACTGTGTATCTGTGTTTCACCCGAAATACTGCTGAAGTGTCGCTACTTATTATGTCTCCCCATACGTGGGGGTGACATATTGTGTTTTGCCCGTTCCGTCCATCCATCCGTCCTTCCGTCATTTCGTCCGTCACACTTGTTTCCGCTCAATAACTGAAAAACGCATGGGCTTAGGAACTTTATACTTAGTATGGAGGTTTGTCATGACCAGTAGATGACCCCTATTGATTTTAATGTCATAAGGTCAAAGGTCAAGGTCATGGTGACCTTGTGAGGTAAAACATGGTTTCCGCTCATTAACTAAAGAACGATTTAGCCGAGGAATTTAATACTTGGTAAGCAGGTTGGCCATGCCCAGTGGAAGACCCCTATTGATTTTGAGGTCAGTACGTCTAAAGTCAAGGTTACAGTGACCTTCATCTTAAAGGACACAGTGACAATGAGCTGAAAAATTGTTTTTGCTTTA
>JAUELF010010520.1:0-18055 GCA_031471495.1 Clinocardium nuttallii
GATTCGGATGGTCGTTGAAAATTATTTTGAACATGCACAACAAATTGTTGGAGCTACCGAATGCCGTTCCGTATGCATCAATACGGAGCCGAACAGCCAGTATGCTCCTAGAACGTACCAAATGCTTCCCGAATATGATCCGTTCGCTCCCCGAACACCAACATTTCTATTCGGAAAGCAAACAGAATGGCATTCGGCCCAATGTGACCGCTCTAAAATGGATATTTTTTTCTAGAATGCACAGTATGTTCCGTATGCTTTCAGAACACCCCGAAAGGACATAGAACATGACGAACCCTTTCCGATCGCTTTCAAATGCATGCGGAAAGAGTTCGATCCATTCTAGGTAGATTCGCCGTGTTCTGTTAGCATTCGGAAAGCATACGGAAACCGACATCAACATGCGGGAAGTATTCGGTCTATTTTGAAAGCATTCTGAAACCATACTGAAAACATTCGGAAACCAAACGGAAAGCGTTCGTTGATACACTTGGGAAAACACATTCGGAGGGACATTCGGACAGTTTCCAAAATTCCTATTCGGCTTGCAAACGGAATGGCATTCGGCCCAGTGTGAAAGGGCCATAACAAAATGTAATACATTTCGATGCCCGTATGTCGATGTGTTATGTCTGATGCTCATATACCAGTGGTTCCGCGTTGTGTGATCATTCCATATGACAGTGGAAGAGGCTGCTATTTCGTTTGACTGGTTTGGATATGACGATCGATAACTAAATTCAACGTAACAGTTAAAAATAAATTGCGTTACTTCAAAGGTGGTGAGCTTGAATGAAGCAATGGACGTGAGGTTGCAAGGAAATGATGATATATAAAAATTGAAGTGCGGGAGAGAAGTCATGAAAGTTTTATGAATACTGTTCAGCATCCCGCGAACTGTCATAATAATTGTCTATATCAACTGAACGCCATCAAGCTTCGGTTTTAAATCCCGAAAATGCTGACGTGTAAACTTATATCCCGTTTTGATTAGTATGTCCCGATCCCTATATACGAGAGGATAATCTAAGGGAAGGTAACCAACCTAATTATACGTCAGCGCTAGATTCCACACAAATAAAAAACTCAATATGAGTTTTAGTAAATGTATCAGAATGATCCTCTAGAGAATTGTATCATTACGACATTAAGAATAATTTCTGTGTTATTTACTTGTTGTCATTATGTCTGAAAGGAGAGGCAACACGTAGCTTTATGGGATGGAGCGTTACAATTATTCTTCCTTGGAGAATCGCTGGACAATAATGTTTCTTCGCTAGTGTCCACAAACAGACTTGAAATTGATCTTAGAAAACAGATCCGAATGAGGCTCAAGATATATAATATGTATCACGGTTAAGACTGATTCCGTTATATTTACTTATTGTCTTAGTTGCTTTGCAGTTTATGTCAAGAAAAACATGGTTTCTTATAAAGAGAGCGTGTTCAATTCCACCAACGATACTTAGCGCTAAGTAATACTTAAATACTTTAGTGCGAATTGCATCATTTTTGTTTTATTCCTAAATATTTCAATTACTGACAAGCACTAATGGGCAGTAACTATTTATGGCGTCCAATTCATTTACGTTTGCTGATTAAAATTGAGTTGATTTTTGAGTTGTTAAATTTGAAAAAGTTTACGGTGTCAACCTTACTTAAGATGTTAAGTATTTCCTTGTGCTATGTATGGTTGGTTAGATTCGAGTCTGATATATTCAAGAACTTCAAATGAAAAGTTTCAGGTTGTAGTAACAAAAATAGATGGTAATGGTTTGTAAAAGAACAAGTGCAAACAATTCAATCCATACATAAAAAGCTTCTTCTAAGTATGGGGCAAGTTATATTGACCATCAATTTCCATTTCGCGAAAGACTTCTAAACACGATAATAATCCTCAGGCATGCCATGTCATTATTATCCATGTCGCTAGCGGATACCATAGTTTGCTTCTTAAAATCCCCGAACAGTTTGATTGATACTGACCACGCAATGTACATATTATACTAGAATTAATACATTCATTCAACGCTTTCCCCAAAATACAATTCTGCAGCGAATACATTTGAAAATATAATGGAAAATATATATGTTAATATATATCTATTATAATGAAATTAAGTTGCATTAGTGTGGCTTAGGGAGATATTGCTCGTTATTGAAAATATAAAACCTCCCCTAAATATAGCAAATATACAGCAGACGACTTTGAAAACATTTAGATAAACAAACATGTGAGTGATATCTATAAATGAAAGCACGAGTATTGAATCTAGTTGAAAACATTGTGATAACATGAGAATTTGATCATTTAAATCCAAATCCGTCTGTAGTAGAGGCGTCCTTGACTGTGTGAAAGGCTTAATTTCTCAACAAGACTATCAATGAATTATACACGTCTGAACATAAGCTAAGTAAATACGTGTACCATTTAATTAACGCTGTACAACATACAACAAATATGCAGCAGGCGACTTCGAAATCATTTAGTCAATACGAAAAAGCTATATAAATAAAAGAAAAAGTATTGGAGATGAGTCCAGAAACACCTGCAGACTCAAATATTGTCTCTTACGTTCGGATAGCTCATTATGACATAAATATAGAAGCAATGACTCCAGTAGACGTTCAAAGGTTGGTTCCTTCAATATTCTGCTAGTTTTTATATCAAAACGAAGTTGCGAAAAGACTTAACAAAGACTGCAATATACAAATCCTTATTTTATTTTGTCAGAAACTGGCCATGGCTTTCTTAAACGATACATTGCAACTCAAAAGACAACCTATTTAAACAGAATGTACATGAAGGCACATGAATTAGATGTTCTTAGCCCTTTACAGAACAATTCCCTCCAAATGGATTTTGCAATCAAGGGACAAGCCGCCATTACTGTATTATTAAAGAAATGGACTATTAAGCTGTGACAAAAGGCGCTTGAGGCTGAAATAAGTCAGTTGACCTGAACATTTGAAGAGCCAAAACCCGCGAAAGAGAGGCAAACTACTGATATTGAAAAGGTTTTTTGTAAAAGATTTAAACACAATTGTTACACCTATCCTCATCTCGGAATATAGGAGAACAATACTTATCAGTGTCTTATCTCTTGCAGAAAGGCGGATTACCGTTATAGTTACTATGCCGTGAGTAATACTCTTCAGGATCAAAGTTAGCATAATATTTAAACGCGCAACTTTCTGTCAAAAACATATTATTGAATAAAGTTGAAAACATTGTGGGAAAAGAAGGCATTGCTCAGTATGAGCAATTTCTTCTTTAGCAACTTTGTTTATCAAAAAGAGTCTGCTACATTGTCGTCAGAAAGAGTCGGTTGATAAGGAAGGGTTAACTGGAATGTCATATTATATCAAAAGAGCCAAGATAGCCCTAAATCGATCACCTGAGTGATACTTAATTAGGAGTAAATATTTAACTACAAATATCTGGAAACACTTGATCAGGAGTGCAAATGAAACAGCGAGGAATGGCTAAGAAATAGATTATCCGTAAATGTCATCTGTATTAAGGAATTATATCTTTGCACAACTTGAAATATGACCACCAATGCAACATTCATGTGAAGTTTGGTATATATCGCTCCAATTGTTTAAGAGGATATGTCATTTGAAGCTAAACGTTCATTTATCCATTGTCTTATGCCACATAGTATATTTATTATAACCGAATAAATTATGTAAAGGGTCAGTAAAAGAATATGTTTGCTAAATTATCTTGAAATCTCACAAGAACTTTAATTTAATAAGAATGGAATTATAAAGTTTTGTCATTTTGGCCCTTTCCTGAAAGCGCCTTGCTGCCCCGTTTTTTCAACGTATCAATATGGCTTGAACAATTTGTGTAGAGGGTCTCACAGGTAACATTTTACAAAATTATATTGGAATCTTACAAGCGTGTTTTGTAGGAAACATATTATAACAGTTAGGGCATTGTTCTCACGTTTTGGTGCCGCGGAAACCAAACGTTGTACACAGAATATAAGTCTTTGAATCATTATAAAAGAGAACCAACACAGGAACATTCCTGTGAGGTAAAGATGAAATTACTTCAGTTGAATGGTAGGAGTTGTCATATGCCATATGTTTAATGGGTCCCTTTTTTGACGCATGATGACGACTTTGTAACTAATCAATATCTTGAACAAATTGAGTAAAGGTTCACTGAGGTAAGATTTCTATTTAATATTCTTAAAGACAAGCACTTTCATAAAAATGGATTGTTTTCATTTAGTTTTCAGTTTACCCCTTTTCAGGTGCAGCCTGGTTGCCATGTACAAATCAATATCGCTTGAACATTTTTTGTAGAGAGTCATCCAAGGATAATTTTCACAAAAGTATAGTTGGATCTGACAAGCAGATTCAGGGGAGAAGAATTTCAAAGTGTGGACACGTTCCCCTTTCTGCTGCCACAGCTACCAAATTTCTACATGGAATTTAAATCTCTGAACATCTTTGAATGAGGACAACCAGTAGAATTCCTATGAAGCTTGATTGAAATTAGTCATGTCCTTCGGGAACAAATGATGTTTTAAGCTAAATATTAACGACGGACACCAACCGGACGACGGACAGAGAGTGATCGGAATAGATACATTGACCCTTCGGCTCAAATGAACTAAAAAAAACACACACACACACACACGTTAATGTATACTACTAATAGGAATCACATTATCACAGTTGAAAGTTTAGTATATATATATATATATATATATATATATATATATATATACATTTTCGAAGGATTATGTTTACTGAATAACACAGTGTATAGTAGCGAATGAAAAGATTGAAATATCCGAACATGCTAAGAAATTAAAAGATCTTTGTTTTAATCAATTAGCGTGGAAGTTTTTGCCGGATAAACAATGCTTAATACATCGTAAAATACATCTAAATAAAACAGAGCACAATCTCTGAAACGAAAGCAACAGAAAACAATCGATTGTGCAGGAGGCAAAACGGAGGATTGAAAGGTGTAAACACGATACTGTGATAAAGAAGGAAAACCGTACTAATAAAAACACGGAACTCTCTTAACTAGAATCAGGTCGGTAAGATTGTCATCATCCCGGGCACAAATACAAACTTAATTCGTGTCTGGGTCTACACTGATCTCTTGTTGACCTGAACTTTCTAATGTTGTGAAAATTCTTTTTCTCTCAGTGTTCCTTTAAACACTGTATCGTAACGCGCTAAACGGTTTAGAGAAATCATCAAGAACAAACAGCGAACTTTTGACTACAATTGGAATAATGGATAAATAAAATCCAACATAAGTAACATCAAAGTCAATTTATAGATACGAGGCATCACAGCAGACTGAATGATAAGAAAAAGATATCTCGAGCATCGGTTATAGAGTTTCACGCTATTACAGCCAAGTTTGAAACGAGTTACAAAACTCTCAACACACCGAATAAGTTTTCATGAGAAGACCCAAGGCCATGACCGACATAGAGTCTATCTCTATAAAAACAAAGAGGCCCTGGGCTCAACAAATTTGTTGATTTTAAATCTACGAAAGACTCGCATCTTTCTAAATTATAATCAAGTCGGAAAAGTTCGTCGTGAGGCCCGGCGCAAATATACACTTTATAGGTGTCGGGGTCTACACTTATCCCGTATGGCCTGGATCCTTCTATTGTATCATAAGAAACAACTGTTCCCTCGTCGTTCATGCAAAGTACTCTGTTGTTACCCGGATCAGTTATAAAGACTCTTCCACAACAAACAGCGAGAAAAGGATGAGTCCAATCAATGTGTAAATCAGTGTCAATGGTTTCTATCGTGACTCCGTCTGGGAACATCACGGATACAAACCAGGGACCATCACGGGAGACACGACAGAGGGTAAACAGCTTATCTCCACTAAAATCTATAGACCAACAGGATTTCTTAGTTTTAATGGATTTTGTTTTTACCGCAGGATTTTGTGTGATATCAATAATTAATATTCTACATTGATATGGTAAAGTAACAGCTAGCATACATGTTTTGTCCAGATCTGCTTGGTTACTTATAGAAATATCACTGGCTGGCGTCTCGCCCTGCTCAGTGATTTCTTGTTTTACCATCATTTCTGTAACACCCCAAGGTCGAGACCCAAACCGTAAATATCGTTGGAAATTGTTTGATCCTATACTTAATAGTTTTATACAATAATTACTATAATCAGAAACAGCCCACCACTGGTTATTTAGTCCACATAATCCATATATCCAACAACCACTCTGATCTAATTTGTGTTTTATATTAACTCTTTCAACCATGGAAACGTCCTCTCTCTGAAACAGTTCCTCTCTATCTCTCTCTGATTCATTCCTCATTTTACCCAGAAATTTTCTTTTTCTCCTTTCTTTCTCACTTTTCCCGCTCACCAATTTTATATATGTATGAGATTTATGTCCGTCAAAGCATTTATCACACAGATATTGCTCACATAAATAGCAAAGATAAACCGCCACATTTGTACTTAAATCAATCAAACTGTGCATGAAACAAACATCACATAAAGCGTCAGTTTTGTCTTTACTTTCTGTTTTTCTGTCTTGACATACTTCTTGTATCTCTTCCTCTCTTAATTCGTCAAATGCCAGACCGTATTTATTAACACCACTATTATGGGAACCGCTGCTCACTGTATCTGTTAACTCAACTTGTGCCTCAGCCATCATCAAAAGTCACTGTAATTAAGATAAATTAATTTGTGCAGTTCCCGAATATAATAGTTACCCTTATCCCACTAGCGTCTCTGATATTTGATAAATTCTGGCATATTTATATAGAATATGTAAATGAATTAATAAATAGAAAGCCAATTATATCAGAAGCCAATAGTTTACACAAAAGTGTATGCTCATCTTGGTCTTCAATGATTACAATTGCCAAATGTTAATGAAAATCATTTGCTAAACACATGGAAACTTGTTTAGAGTTAAGTATACCGCAACAAGTGTTAACATTACCAACTAGGATGATAGTGTTCTTGGTTCTTTATATTTATTCATGGTGTTGAATACATTTGCTTTTTATATCTATCATTATTCTGATTATCAGAACAAACACAAGAAAGAGGGAAAAACCGTAC
Source organism: Clinocardium nuttallii (assembly GCA_031471495.1). Classification (NCBI taxonomy): domain Eukaryota; kingdom Metazoa; phylum Mollusca; class Bivalvia; order Cardiida; family Cardiidae; genus Clinocardium; species Clinocardium nuttallii. The sequence continues at coordinate 7,106 of JAUELF010010520.1, forward strand.
ATGTTCATAACTAGTTAAATTTAAACGTCGGCAACATTTGTTTAAACATATATCTGTGCTTGAACGACGAACACTATAGGTCAATATCAGATTGCTTAAATGTCTAGATTAATCTTGCTCCACATTAATGTTTATGGTCAGGTTACATGTAACGATGCTCCTTTGATAATGATTAGAGTTGCCTCCATCATGATGTGGATAAATGAGTTCTAGCCTAAATCAGTGTGAAACAAATCGATATATATCGTATTTTTGGACGGATATTACGATTACTCTTCATATCCGTGTTATAAAGGCAGATTGTCAGTAAGTTTTACTACAGTTTACATAGTATAAGGTTCTGCAGATCTTAGCACGGAATGAAAATTATTTTAGCTCTTACCCCGATGCTTTCCTTCAAATGCGAATCGCACTTAGTTACAGTAAAAACAAACAAGTCTTCGCTTTACAGGAACTTCTGAAAATACAAAAAAACATTATTAATTGATCATAATATTGTTTTTTGAAGCAATATTTAATTCAGTCAGTAGGAAAATGATAGATTGGGTCAGTGCAATTTAAACGTTTGTTGTTGAATGGTAGATATGTCTATAGTGATGATAACTACCCTTACGTAATTAATATGTCAGAGCAAAAACTTCCAGGGAACAAACCATATTACATTTATAATTTACCTGTCTGGTTAGTGAACTAACTAGCTGTATGGCTATCCAAATTATTGGCTAACTAGTTATTACATATCTAGTTAAATGCACGCGACAATAACCCTTTTATTTAAATACCTTTAAGACGTAGATAAAACTTGTCTAAATTCCTGATAAATACTCACTTTATAATACATAAACCACATACTAACCAAAATTATTTTGTTATATACAGTTTGAGGCTCCCAGATTTACATATACCACGCCTCACAGTCTCGCTAAAATGTTAAAGGAAAAGGTCAATAGCTAGACAAATACACTATATGTGTAACTTATAAATTCTACAAGTGTGTGAGTCTTCAAATTTAATTAGTTTCTTTTGATCTTCCGTATCACACTGTAAAACAAATACTACTTAACCATTACATTAGATTTGTATGGAAATCCACTAGAGTACCTATGATGTTCTCGACCAAGGCACTTACTATGGACACCGATAATAATGTTTACTCAACTGGTAAATTTTGATAAACGCCCGTAAAGAGTCTTCTAAATTACGTCATAATTTCATTGACGCACTTATTGACGTTTTAATGGGCACGTGATCTTGTTGATTGTTTACAAGACTTTTGGGAAATTGACCAAAGAAGAAGATTTACAAAGGTTTTCCATAAACCATATAAGGAAAACAGCCCAATGCCACAATTTCCACCAATTAAAATAGCTTGAAGGAACCAGTTAAAAGGTCACCCAAGGATTATTTCTAGAAGATGAAATTGGAAAACGGCTAGGAATGGCGAATTGTGATTTATTAATTGGAGATGCAGAATTGAATATAGAAATATTTATCTAAAAAGATCCCCACCATAGCAGACAAGTAATGATGCATCAGGCCAGATTAAAGTATTTCCAAGATCATCAATTCTTATTGGTCTTGTGAAAATTAACTGACCAAAACTCCGAATATATCATTTGATCCACTAAGTACTTTTTTTAAATGAACATATTACCCAATAGCTCTAAAATCCCACCAGGAAAATTCATGAGAGTACAGTTTCTTCCTGTTTTATATACTGAACCAACTGATACCTTCGGAGTGTGCAATATATTAGTACAATCTATTAATGTTCCAATGATAACATTAAATTTAGAAGTGTAATCTACCAAACCAAAGGTGTTTTAAGTGATTTTCAGGTTGTTCATCTCCAGTATTATACTTTATGGTTTGAGAGAAGATTTTGAGTAAAGCTAAAGGTTCATTTTTATCCTTAATGTAATGCAGCATGGCAGCTATACTTTAAAACCAACAAATATGGCTTGAACCATTTACAAATCAATCTTAAATCAGACACAACTTGAATAGAAAAGGAACTATTAAGTTTTCTCATATTTTCCCTTTTCTGATGCCGTATTGCTTTATTGTTTTTCAACCAATCAATGCAACTTACACGCATCCTAAAGAGAATCATTTACGGAACGTTTGTTCTAAATTAGCTTGGAATCTGACGAGCGGATTCAGAGGAAAAGAAAAGTTTACAGTTTAGGAGTTTTACTACTTCCCGCTGCAGCATCAACAAACGTCGTGTTTATAATGTATATATTTAAACACCTTTGAAAGAGGACTACCAAAGGAACATTTCGGTGAAAGTGTTGTTGAAATTTTCTCAGTAGATTAGGATGAGGTGTCATTTGAAGCTAAATGTTTAATTTACCGCTTTTGTGATGCCACCTGGTAACTATGTCTTTCAACCAATCAATATGGCTTCAATAAATATGAAAATGACCACTCAGGGAACAAATCAAACAAGCACTTTAACAAGAATAAAGTTTTAAAATGGTGTCGTTTAGCCCGTTTCTGATGCCGCCAAGTTCCTCTTTTTTCAGCCATTTAATATGGCTAGAACAATTTTCGTAGAAGGAACATTTTTACCAAATAACCTTGGAATTGGATAAGAACTTTTAATAATTGGCATGTTTACCCTTTTCTCAGACTCCGCACAAAGAAGAGTTCAACACATATATTTGAACATAATAAACAGTTATCAACACTTTGTTGATGCCATATCGTTTCTACGACTTTCAACCAATCAATAAGTTTTAACACATATAGAGGGTCACTGAATGAACATGTGTGCTAAATTATCTTAAAAGCAGACAAGCACTAAGAATGAAGTTTTAATATTTTGTCAGTTTGCCCCTCTTCTAATACCGCCTGATTGCCGTGTTTAACAAACAATCAATATGAGTATATTTGTTGAGAATTATCCAATGATAACATTTTAAACATTATATTGGTATCAGATAATATAATTCAGAGGAAAATAGTTTTTGCTGCAAGTTCTCCGTATAAAATAAATAAATCGCGCAATTCCTTCATTTGCCATACTATTACCCTAAAGTTGTCTGCTAAAGAGGCGTCACATGTGGGTAAGGGTTGATATCTCAGGTTTATTTACCTAAATATTTATGTTTCTCTGAGGGAACAAAGAATTACAAATTACAATTACAAAGGGTAATTTATTCAGGCGGTGGCGGCGATATAGTTATCCTTTACTACTTATTTGACTTTTGTTTATGTTTGCATTCGTAATTCAGAATTGTTTGCAGTTATCTCTTGGCGTACTGCTATGGTATAAATGGTGTTCTCTGTCATTTAAATAACTTGACTTCAAAATCTCATTTGTAACTATGGTAGCCATGCTATGCAATTCTAGCAAATATCATGCAGAATTGACATTGAAAAACAAAGAAATGACTGTTTGAAATAGTAAACAGTCAACAAATCTTAATAAAACTGTGTCATGTAAGAGGACACTCCAGCTCAAAAAGACGATGACCATTCAGGACCTGTGTAGATTAGGACCAGCCACCTACATGAATTTATTCGACCTGGAATATGATCAGATTTTGGATTTCATTTCCGCCTGGTCATGTCTCTATGTGTACAGGTTTATAGGCAATATAAATCACTCTGTATCCTAGCTACGGCATATTGTTGGGAACTTTATCACATGGCCCATTCGATTGTACTTATGAGTGCGATGCTAGATCAACTGTGGCCTCAACGTTAGGGATGATTGCTTAATCATAATTTCCCCTTTATATGGGATAATGAACATCGACTTCCGTTCGTAGTAACTTATGTTGTCAAACGACTTCAAAGCAAACTCTTTACGAGGACGAAATGGAACAGCAATTTTAAGGGGCATTATTTCGAATTTTCCCAAGTTTAATGTGGGTGACTTACAAGTACAAACATTGCTGCAATATGTAGTAAAGAAAGGTTTCACTCTTGAGCTGGAAATAAATTCGCTAGTTCCCTGTTCTGGCGATTATTGACAAATTTGCAGTCGACGACATTTTAAAACATTGTGGCTAAAGGGGAAAAATCTCATAATGAGCTATTTCTTCTTTTGTTATAATGGTTTCTCCTCTTTTCATTATAATACATGTACTCATCTATAGTAGCTTCACTATAGATCTATTTACATATATGTTTCCAAGATCTCTTGTCGAGTTAGTTAATGCATGTACATATAGTACTTGATTAGTATTGAAGATGATCAGCAAGTCAATAACTGCGAAGCATTTAAGAAAATCGGGAGTCAAGCAAACACAATTGTAAATTACACTTCTTTTTTCTACGAAGTTGTGATTGTTCTTCAATAGGAGATTACTATAATATATCACATTGAGCACTCCGTGCAGGTGATGTAAAAGTATGTAGCACGTGACAGATCATGGACAATTTATATGTATTGAAAGAGTTATTTTATTAAACACTTCAAAACATTGTAAACAATTGAGAAAATACTTTCTTTGGCTAAATGGTTCAATACTCGTATGTTGCAGATGCGTCTACATGTCAGAAAGAAGGGTTTAATTAGTATTAATCGTTACATTACAAGAATTAAACATTAATTAACATTTAAAAAACATTCAACTTATTTATTTAAAGTAAAATTATTTTCTTTTGTTTCGAAACCAATATAGCTTCTTATAAAGCCTTCACGCTCCATACACTTGCAGCAGATAGGCGCAAATATATGACGGAAAACAGGTGTTTTACCCGTTGCTTTTCTAGCTGAAAATATATATTCATAGAAGGAAACAATACACACTGGTCACGCGAGTAACCAATTCATAAATATATTAGTATGATCAATAAACCGTATACGACACTCCTCGGCCTCTTATACTTTGTCTGCCGAGGTGTTACGAATGCTATGTACCGGCAATGATATGGTATTAAGGAACAGTACGTGTTTATAATAGCATTGCAATAACGATAACTAATTAAACAACTACGTGTACGTGTTTATAATATCATTGAAATAACGAAAACTAATTAAACAACTACTTGTCCGTGTTTATAATATCATTGCAATAACGAAAACTAATTAAACAACTACGTGTACGTGTTTATAATATCATTGCAATAACGATAACTAATTAAACAACTACGTGTACGTGTTTATAATATCATTGCAATAACGATAACTAATTAAACAACTACTTGTCCGTGTTTATAATATCATTGCAATAACGATGTTCGTGTATGCTTGTATGACAGGCCGGTAAGGCTGGGCACAGTCTAATTCTCGAGGCGTGACCCAATTTGGCATTCCACGAGTGAGTGAGAGAGAGATAGAACAAGAGAGAGAGAGAGAGAGAGAGAGACTCATGAAACTCTCCCCCTCCCCTGGTTAAAAATTAGATAAGGTGTGTAAGTCACCATCTATCTTTGGAAAGCACATGCCTCTGGCCGGCGTTACACCATGGTGTAAATAGTACCTCTGTTGTGTGACTAGAGTATAATGAATGGACAACATTTTGAACTGGAATAACATAAGGATAGTGCTTTTAAATATAAGCCTTTATCAGTGTTTTTGGCACACCTAAAACTATGTACCAGTTAACCATATTTATAAAGGAGGATACGTATGACAGAAATAGAGTTCGATTGTGTCAAAGCCCTGTAGCCAAACTGTTTAATGTGCATTAATGCGAAAGAAAGACACGTCCATTCCTAACTAATACTGAAGTTCTTGGATTAAGTTACAACTTGTCAATAATCTGTACAGGTACAGGCAGTTCAACGTTTTATATATAGTTCCTTTTCAATGTAGTGGCATGTGTACTTTAATTGTGTAATTATTTTCTGACAATGTGTTAAAACACATATAGTTGTTTGTAATGTTTTATTATTTGCATATGTGATATACATAAAACACTGTTTGATTTAAAGTGGTGTCGCTTATTTACTATCTCAAATTAGACTCAAATTAGACTCAGTAAAGATACCTGATATAATGTTTTATCTAGCAACTAGCATATTTACTGACTGATAAAGGGGGACCTTTTAAGTGATATCAGTCAATAGACCACGTGATCCACTCCACATGACGAGCTGCGTATTTATGCACGAGCGTGACGTCATTCTATTTTAGGTGACGTAATTCATGAATGGGTTATTTTCAAGTGTGTATGTTATATCTTAAAACTAGTTAGAATGAGTATAGAACATAATTTGACATGCAAGATAAATAGAATATTACGTCCCTGACTTTCGATATAAACTTTATCCGCCAAAGGCTCGCCAATTATCAATTCTCCCAACCTCGTCAGATAAAGTTGATATCTTACGTCAGGGACTTAATATTCTCTATTTATAAAACTAGTATAATTGTTGCATATTTCCCGGGATTTAATGAATTCGCTAAGCTATTGTTTAAAACGAAATATTGCGATTTTATGTCAATGATTCTTTTGTGGAGAAGTACGTTATTGTTTATTTAATTTTACAGACTTGTATCATCTGAAGAGCCCTTTATCAACTCATCAGCTCGATCCTTCATCGTTTGTTTCGCAATAATTTCAGTACTTAGCTGTTTGATTCCTGATGCTCGATCAGACCAAGGCGTGGTTCAAAACAAACGCTTTGTTGGTCTTTCGACAAATGTTTAGCGCATATGTATACGTTGAACAGATAATTCAAAGACCCTAAATGACCTATGAAACTGCATACCCTTGAGATAAATCTTGAAATAAACATTTTGTTTCAATAATAATATATGTAAGAAGAATTACCAATAATAACTCGGTGTTAGTATAAGAATCCGAATCACTTGTTAGCACAGTTGTAAACTCTAGTTGAACGTCTAAACATGTGTTGTAAAACAATGCGATGCGGGTTTGGCGGTGGATGGGAACAGTCACCTGCTCTAAGATAACAATGTAAGGTGCGTAGCAAATCGAGTTTTAACAGTGCAATAAATAAGGGTCGTGTTTTCTTTTAGGCCACACTCAAATGCTATAATTGCCTTAATTGTACAAATGAGTTAACATTTCTTTAGTATTTGACAACGGCGTTACTGTCTATATCCAACAGGTAAAATATATTAAGCATATCCAGCTATATTCTTGAATGTATGTAAAACACTATTCGTATCTACAGCTATATTGTTAAATATAGGTCCACTTTAAAGAGCATCCGCAATGCGAGCGGAAACAATGGTTCGATCCCTGGTCATGTTAAACCAAATACTTTTAAAAAGTTGGTAGCAATGGCTTCCACATTGGCGACCATTGTGTCGGGAGAAATAATCCAGATAGTTCTAGTATAGGGCACAAGGCATAAGACATGCCGTGATATAATGAATGATTATACCTCACATGACTGTGTCGTGTTAAATTCTTATATACTTAACAGGCTTATTGTCTCGATGCTGTACCGTTTAAGACTAGTTGACATGAAACATTCACGACCATGATGTCGCAGACTTTGCTATAGTGCGCATATAAACGCTCAATGGGACGCAGAGAGATGTCAGTGATTGTGGTGATTTGTTGTGTATCAATTTCGTCTTTGTTACATAGTTATATAATGAATTGAAAACACTCGATAGTTGGTTAATGGTGAAATGAATATATGTAATTTTGTTCGGTATAATAAAATGATTAAAGCATGCATTCCGTTATGACTAGTACATATTGTCTGCATTCTAGTAAATACTGCTAAACTTGGCTTGGCCTCGGGTAACAGCATGTCCTCATGTTGACATTATGTACTGTCACATTCGAAGCGATGCGATGTTTATATGATAGTGTTGTAATCGCCGTAAAATGATATTTAAGTTATAACTTCACATCAAAAACCCTGACATATAACTTTGAAAACTAACCTCTGTAAAATGAGCAAGAACTATTCGGTTAATTAAAACCACAATTATATACGTATCAAAGTGGAATCAGACACCAACTATTCGAAATGATGAATTGTTCGAGAAACGCCTATAATTAACATTGTGCAACAACAGAGTAGATTTGATTTATTGGGGTTTTACGCCGCTTTCAACATTATTTCAGTTATATCGCGGCGACAGTTCACTTATCCATGACCCCTGGGTAAACAAACCAGTACTAGGCTAGAAAATATGCCTTGCCCAAGGGCACTCCACCATGACCGTAGTGCCGGGACCCGGGATCGAACCCGGGGCACCCGGTTTCGAAATCCCCGACGCTAACCACTCGACCACAGCGGATTCCTCAACAGAGTAGAAGCATTCAACTTATAGATCACCTACAAGCATAAGAAGAGAAGACCTTACGTGATAAATGAATGGTGAATGATGACATATATTTAGCTACGCCATTGTCTCTATTTATACTTCACTTATGCAGTGTTCCTATGCCGAATAGTCCCATTACATTTTAATCGAACGGAAGTATCCCTTTCCCTTAGCCAGCCAGGTAGGTTACCGGTGTCTGTCAATTGAGGTCAAAACCCGGGCTTAATAGTGTATTAGTCATATCCAAATCAAACAGCAATAACAAAGATGACATGGTTTGCCTCAGTAAAAAGAAACGTTGGATTTAAAGAATAATGCTATTGGCATCATAGTTAGTTTATCTTTTACAAGTATAAGCAAAAACGTAATGCCTAATTAACCAATTTAAATCATAACATATGGTCAGTTATGTTGTTGGTAAACCGTATAAAGGTAAATGTGTTTATAACTGACTTGTAGTTATAAAAACGTAACCAAACGTAATTCGATTAAACTGCAAAGGTCGGTATATCTGAGGGTTATCTTTTAAAACAATACAGTAATTTAAATTTAGTATTTAATCAAGACAGGTTATGCATAATGGCATATGCTGACGAATGAAAACGTATCCTGATAAAGTAACGTTTTTGTTATGTGAACGTCTAATTTTATTATAATAGCCCAAGTTAAATCAAGACTGTATTGACTCAGTATCTTTATTAATAAAACAGATACCATGCCACGAGAAACGTCTGTTTACTATTCAAAATAAAGTCATTTTAAAGCTTTCGTTATTACCCCACATGTGTGTTTAATATTGTTTAAACTGATCTGTTTTACACTCCCAATGTTTTCTCAGCAAGTAGTATTGCTTAAGGAGGATCCGCCCTTACCTACAGGTGTGTGTGTGTGTTCAACCTTAAGTCGCAATACTCAGTACGTGTCAATACAAGAACATCACTCGAAGATAGTAATTATTTGCATTAATACACTATTAGCGAATGATTGTAAAAAAGGCTCATGTTTTTCTTATAATATTTTAATCTTATATATCTTCGGATTTAACAGTCATTTCATGTTATATTGATATCGATATAGATCTTTTCATCGGTTAACTCGAGAAGCAGTCCACAAACATTTCATTGTATCACTACACATGTCATATAATGGCCTAAGAATGAATAAGAGATACTTTTATCGTAGTGATCATTTTTATACGTTTATCGGTGAAAGGTTTATAGAATGTGTGTTATGTTATATCTGGCCCATGTTCGTGTATTTCTTGTACTGCGTTGTGTAACAGTAAACACGTTCAACAAGCGTTACTATTATGTATTATATATAAAACAATACTGATACACCAAACAGCTAGTATTATGAGCTTCTTATAATCTTGTCTCCTTTGACCACAATATCTACGAAAAGGTCCCATTAGTCAAGATGAGTCTATATTAGTTTCTGCGACACAATCCGTACTTCACTTCAACGGCTTACACGATTTTTGTCTACACAATTGGTCCACCCGGATCTGTTTCTCCACTCATGACTCTAAGTCTGACCAACGCCTCTGATCTGGAATGCACATCTCATTAAGAAGTGTTTCCTCTCCGTATAACTATTCTCGGTTCTTTATAAGAAGATGTTATTAACTCTTTTAGCGCCAAAGGCGATATTGAGGTTTTTGCAAACAATACAGATTCAGATGAAACAGGTCGTGACGAGCTGTCCACCTGAAATCAGCATTGTTTGCCTTGTAGTTATCAAAATAGTCCAACACTTGTATTACATAAGAAATGGAGACGCCCGATTGTGAACATAGAAGTGTCTACCTTTATCAATTCGGGCGCTGGAAGAGATAATACTCAAACATACCATTCCCATAGTCAATGGTCAATTGTGGATAGATTGAAAGTGTATGCAGTCCTTTTCACCAGATTCGTCTTGGTCATCTTTGTAGCGGTATGGTTCGATAGTAACGTCATCATTGCAAACACGGACGGTATCAAATATAAGTAATCATATGTTTCAAGTGTTTGGATATTTAATTCAGTATAGTTTGTGACGATTGCAATAAAGTCCTTATCTTGAAGTACACTGGTTATTAAATTGGTATTTGTATTGTCTGACCATTTTAGCATGTAAGATAAAATACACATGTAGCAGACGCCTTTTAATACGTTGTGACAAAAGACGAAACTTCCCATAATAAGCCAACTCCAAATTTAACCGTTAACTATAGTTGAAATATGTGTGACAAACTAGTTTATCGCTTATCATGTAAATGTACCCCCTTTGTCACACTATTTCCAGTACATTAAATAGTTTAACTTTTAGTGAAAGAGTTTTCACATATATGTTTTCAAAATCGTTTGCTACAGGTTTGCTGCATGTGGAAAAGAGTTACGTATCAGTGAGCTTATCGTAGCGTTCTAAGTGGGGTTATTTTATCTGACCTGACCTAACCTGTAAAGTTGATAACCACATTATTTCGTGTCATGTTTATACCGAGTCTCATGAAAGACCTGTCAAATGAACTATTTGTTTTATTGTATATTTACTTGTTTGTGTATCTGTTTGAATTATATATTATATAGCATATTTGCATGAAAGACATTTGAAAGTCATATATTTCATATGTGACAGGATAATACATAAAGAGTGTCTTATCAACAATCTAAAATATGGAACGCCTTTACTGTCTTAGTATGTTGTATTGTATTATACGCGGTACATATTTCATTTGACGTGGTACATAT